>KI915048.1:1096379-1302549 GCA_000473445.2 Anopheles farauti
CAACTATCCCCACAACGCTTACACGTTTCCCCTAGCAACTTGCAACATTCGGCTATTTGATTGCACGATTCTCCATTATGCTTTCACGATTCCACTACATGGCTGCAACATTCTCTCTACCGGTTGACACATTCTCTCTACCGATTCCATTACTCCCTTATATGACTCGAAACCCTGTAATAATCAAGTACACAAATTACGCCCGAATCTGAGAGTTTGTGTGAAACATGTGCTCAGCAGGGTAAACGTGGAAGGCACAGTAAATGAAGTTACCCCACTAATCAACGCCTCGGGGTTGAGATGGCCGAAAATAAGCTCCCGGAATAATGTCCCCTGTTGAGGTGTCGTTCGTGGAAGAAGAGGAAATAGAAAACGCTATCAGCAAACTAGGTCAGTTACTCGAATCAGCTGCCTCCGCTACCCACGGCCGGTGGTACGGACGTAATGATATGGATGTCGTTCGGGTATGCTCGTTCCGCCCGCTCGGGAGTAAGTTGTCGGGAAGGATTGCGTTTCTTTTTTCGATTTTCCTCCCACGACAAGGTGACGAGATCGTAACGCTGACCGAAGGGTGGGAGCGTCACACGCTAAGGTCATAATTAAATACGCCGAAATTTGATTTGACGACAGCATGGCAAACTAATGGCGCTAACCAACGCACCGCGCCACACGCTAATAAGACAAGTGATGAATTTTTAATGAGATTCTCGCACCACCCCAAAACCAAGGTGTCCACTTCCGGGACCGAGTTGGCTTTGGAAAAGCGATAGGCGGTAGGACGACCAAGTTGGAGTCGCTTTTGCATACTACCCTAACAGAAGCGAGTTCGTGGCAAATGGAATCAACCTGCCGGTCGGTGGTGTTTGCTGCTAGTCGCAAACTTTGCTCGTGAATATTAAAGTGAGTGAAAACATTTGCCGAATGAGAATGTTTTGAGGGTGCAAAACATAGTTTGTGACCGGACAGAGGGGGGACGCTCCCTAGGGGGGTTCGCGTAGATGATGCTTTGTTTTTGACAAATATTATCAGACCCAACAATAATCAAAGATGATAATTTTATCTGGTGACTCGGTGGGAATTAGCGGTCGAGTTTAGTAGCACGGCGAGAGAAATTTTGGGCTCGAGAAATTCTAATCTTCACCCACAACCACGCATATCGATTGGATACTTTCGGCGGGATCATAATTAATGTATGGCAAACATTTGTCCGATCGGTTCGCGTGCTTCAGCGTCAAATTTTCATGCATTTAATTTCATCCTTCCGGCGACGGCCGACGGTCGATGACGCCCCGGAGTAAATTCCATCTCATCGTATCGCACGGCCGGCTTAACATCCTTTGCCAAGGCCAGACCGGTTCGCAACGAAACCGAACCGGACGTTGTTTCACAAAAGGGAAACATTAGTGTCAAAATTCATTTAGTCGACATGACAGCCGTATCATCCGCAAACCGCCAGACACTGGGTTGGGCTGCTGCTGGGCACTTCCGCTTCCGCCGCTCGGCCAAAGCAACGTTCATTCCGGTTCGTTTGGCTCGGTTTGAGGCGTAGTGGATAAAGTTTCGTCCCAGTTCTTGTGATACTGGTGGTGGCAACTCGATCGCTAGGGGTGTGCAGTATTTGCGAGCGGAAGAACTCGCCAAACGTTTGTGGTTACGCTATCCAGAGCTAGCCTCTTCAACATGTGCCCGTCGGTGGATGAATCGTTATCGTACGACCGAGTGAACGACGGTTTATCGAATGAAGGAACACGGTTCGCACTGGTAGCAAAAAAGATTGTGTAATGTTTTAGTATTGTTTGTTAGTTTTTCAATTAAATGATACTCGTGTTTTTTTTGTTAATTCTCAACATATTTCCACTATTAATCATGTGAATTACTAAGGTGAATATGAACATTTTTGATTCCAATACGATTCCGATAAAATTATTCTCAACCAAAACTTCCGGGCCAACCTGAAGGACTCTTTCTTGGTTCATCTTTGGCCTTGTTCATTCCAATACGACCACGGCTTCATGTTAGTTTTGGACGCTTTTCGCCCTTTCGTCCATTTCGTTCTTCCATTCCGTTCGCTTGCTGCTTCCATCACCGTCCGTTTGATGGGTTATTTTCTTTTCGCAGATCTCCATTATCCTTTCTGATTATGCGAAAAAGCTCACTTTGTACCATGGCGCTGTGTTCGTCATCAACGCTTCCCGTTCTGGCGTGCTTAGTCCGGTAGGTCATTCAGCTTTCAACGAGGAGAATTCTTATGTTTTCCTCATCCATCATCTATCGGTAGGCGTTTTTTCCCTCGTGTATTTTTTTACGTTTCCCCACTTTTAGGATAATCCAGGCAGCTATCTGGTTGGTGTAGGCATTGCTTTTGCGGTTCAATACGATAACTGAGTAAGGTTCTCCCATTTCAGCAAAGTGATGAAGAATCCTGCCCCTTTTCTGGTTTGCTCACGTCGGATGTTAAGGGAAAGGTGCGGCGAGCAGGCAACATATTTTTAACGAACCGGCACCGGAGGATGCTTGCATTCGGTAATTTAATATGCTTTATGACAATATTTTCTCTCACAGCCATAGTGTATTGGTAATGCTATTGTTTGCAAAATTTATCCACCACCTCAACAACGACCCGGGCGGTGCAGGATGGCTTTCTTGAGGCGAAAATAAACAGCACGGGAAAAAGAGCGTTGGGAAGATAGATTTGAGAAATTGAATAGCAGCCATTGCCGTGGATTGAAAGAGCCGGAAAAATAGCTACATCATCAATGGACAATGGCAAAGGGCGACGAGGCAGGACTCGTCGGTGGCCGTTGACAATTGACAGGTAATTGACAGGAACCGGTGTTAACGTCAGAAAATAAATTAAAAGGTATTAAAATGTGTGTTGCTTGGTTCACGATTCGCTCTTTCTCTCTCCTTCTCTCTCTCTCTCTCTCTGTGTTTCCTCTTTTCCTGAGATATTTTTTTACACAATGACAGGAGTTTCGTAAAATAATCAACGTGGTGGCTTTGGAAACGGTATGTATTGTGCGGCTGGTGATGGTGAAAAGTTCATAATGAGTAAACATATTGATTGATGCAGAGCGAGTTTGTGTATGTGGGAGGTATTTTTGATTATGAAGCTGGAATTATTTAAAACCCGAGAACGATTTTGATTTCTGTGAAATTTAATGATTATTTGTGGTAATCTTAAACATTATCAAACATGATAATTTAATTTCCTGCTGTATCGACTAATTGTATCACAACATTTTCATTTGCGGAAATAATACGGTGCTACCGTAAACTTTATCTGATCTGATGGGAGAAATAAATTAGTTGTGAGGTTCGTGTAGATTTTTATCGAACGGCTTCTTAACCTTTAGATTGAGCCACTGATTTAATCAGGAATAGAGGCAAGAGTTAAAAACACATTATTTAATTATTATGTTGCCTTGAGGAGTGTGCGAACCAATTTCCACCAAACAGTTTCGTTTTTTATCGCTCTTGATACCAGTTGTTTACTTCCCTGCTTTTTGTGTTAGTAATTATCGAGCATGTGAGAAAAAGATTGGTCTAATTGGCGCACCAAGATATCTGATCCCGGTATATACTCGTATAGAAACATAATTCTTGACGGGAGAAGAAGCATGAAAATCATAAAACCAATCATCTGTCAAGTATTTTTTTTCTTCTATCAATTGAAATAAATGAGCAAAGTAAGGGCGGTATGAAATAAATTCTTAAGATCTGTTGCTTTTCCGGCTTGGCTGGTGGTACAACGATGCAATAATCTGCTGCTGTGGTATGGTTTGTCGTTTTTTATTGCATCGCAAAAAGTGAGAAAGACGAAACTCGTGAACTCACTCGCAAGAGAGTAAAAACCTAGAGTAAGCCCCAAGTGATCGAAACGGTTAGCAATAAATTGAGCTATCACTTTTGCGAAACCTTTCCGTACACTTAAATTAATTAAATTTCTACACGATTATCTTTCATTGAAACGGATGCTGGCCGAACGGTGTGTTGGTTTTTGGGAAGGCAGGCAGAATGTCGAATTAGATATCGCTGTTTCGAGTGTCGTTTACACCGGTGCCGGTGACCAATCAGCCATGGCAGGGATCGGTTCGCATGGCCACACACATACACTCACACTTGCGGCGTTATCGTTATCTGGATTGAATTCTTTTCACTCTTGCCAGCCATTCGGATTGCGGTCGCATAAATACCTTCGCCGGCCGGTAAGGGATCCCGGGGATCCCAGTGACCGGACGATATAATTAAATTAGGAGTAAAGTTCAGAGATCCCTTCGGTAATCTATATTATGGGGGTGTACCTTCGCTACCGTCGAAGAAATGAGCAAAACAATGAAAAAAAAAGCAACAACATCGAAAATCAAGCACCTTTTAGAGGCGACGGTATCCCAGTGAACATGGGGGAAAACAGATTTCCCACCTACCACGGACCACATCGACCGCAAAAACGAAGGGAGCAAAGAGGGCAGAGCAGCGGGCGCAAAGTTACGAAGAGATTTAAGAAATACGTACACAACAGGAAAAACCGATAAAAATCAATCGCCTCAGAAACACGGACCCGGCGTCCAGCCAGCTGGAAATTGTAACATGGATTGCTTTGTGTTTTGTTCTTGTTTCTTGGGAAGAGGTGAGTTTTTTTTTCGTGTGCTGCTGCTGCTGCTGCTGCTGCTGCTGCTGCTGCTGCTGCAAGTGCGGTGGATCGGCCTCGAATGTACTTGACGGTGTCGTTGTTAGTGCCTTTGCTCATTGGTATTAATGGTGCGAGGTGCCCCGACTCACCCTCCTACCGGTTCCATTTTACCTCTCCCAGGGAGACGGAAACATGTTCAATTGATGGAAGTACCATTTGTTTTATTCCCTCCCTGACCCTCAGCAGTCATGTGGTGGAAGTTTTCATGCATGGGGCAGTGTGGCGAAGTAGGAAAAACGGATCAGCAAGTGAGTTTTATTTTTTCCTTCCCACCCATGAACTGCACGGAAAGATTGGCTACAAGCGCCACGGACACGACTCCATCGCGGATCCTTGGGGTTTTTTCGAACGACGAGGGAGGAGATGACTTTAATGCGATTAAAATTTATTATGCCATAAACAGCCGAACGTGCGGGACGGGCGGCTGGGTTGGGATGAGAAAAACCTTTGATATCATTAGAAGCAGGAATTTGTTGCGTGTTTTTCGTGTGTTTTTGGGTATCTAATGCGCCAGAACCCGACCGTTGATACTTAAGGCGGGCAGATTAGCCGATGGAAAACTCCACTGTGGCAAGAGCGTGTTGGAAAGAATGGTGTAACGTAAGGGGCTATTGTTTGGTTTGGCGTTTGATGTTGCACGGTCGTTTAGTTCATTATGCGTTGTGCCAATGGAAACGGGTTGATTTTCAACTCAATCCCATCGGCTGAGGAGGACGTTTAGGTCTCAATTGCTGTAAAAATGGAAATATTGGGTTATAAAAATGGAGCCGCTCAATTTTTCTACCGACATTTATTTTTATTTGTTCTCCAGCTGTGCATGGCTTGCTAAAGAGGCTGGATAAATCGGTTAGGTTCAATTTATGATAAGGTTTCATTTAACCAGAGATTCTATAGAACAAATCTTTAAAATCTAAGTAAGTAAAATAGTTCTACTTGTTCAATTGGCCAGAGCTTAAGCAGTTAAATTAGTTTTATTTTATTGGAAATAAACACAATTGGTACAAGTTACATTGATCGTAATTAAGTTTGTATTTTTCTTTCGTTTTTCAGACACCAACATCATTTGTTCACGTCTGTGTAAGTTTTTTTTAAGTCTTCATCAATAAAAAGCGTTATTATATCTAATTACTATTTTTTTGTTCATCTCGATTCTATCAGCTTTGAAAGTTTTCGATTCCACCAGAGTGTGGTACCTCATTTCTCCAAAAATAATTAATGAAACAAGTTTTTTGGTGAAGCCCTACGCTGTTTGTCGACGTCTGTTCGTCATTCGGTGAATGAAAATTGGATGATTTGATTTTTCTCCAGGGCCCCAGAGACTTAGGACACGTACTCTAGACTGTGAAATCTAAACAAAAGTCACATGCAGTTCCCCAACCAGCTGGTGGGTTTGGTGTGCTGTTTCGAGCGGAGATGTGAAATTTAAAATAAGCATGATTGACCATTTTCCTCGAAGACGGTCAAAATTTGCTGCTGTCTGCTGATCGTGACCAGCTTGGAGGTGAAAATATTAAACTCCCTCTCGACTCACGCAGCAGCAATATTCGTGGGCGCTAGTATCGCTTCCACTAGACCTTCGTGCTACGGGACCTTTAATTGAAACCCTTGAAGTGCTTGTCAGGTTTGCGGCCGTGTGCGGTCGCGGGGAAAGCCGTTTCACCCAAAAACCATTCCGCGACGAAGGATCGTTGCTATAAACACAAAATTTCGACTGTGCACACTTGAGAAGTTAATTAGGCATGGAATTTAATTTCGCCAATTAGTTTCGCAACCAATATTCCACGTCCGCGAGTTTGGCTCGAACCGTCCACGGAACGATGGAAAGATGACGCAGGACTGGGTGATGGTTAAGCCTTCAATGCTACGCCGAGGGTTGTGCCGGAAATTATGCCACTCTGATTCCGTGGATCCGACTCTTCAGATCGTGAACGAGGCAGCGAGCAAGCTTTCGGTTGTAATTATGGAAAGTATTCATCGATTCATCGTTATATGTTGTCTAAGCCACTCTGCTCTGTTCACGAAGCGAGAGCGATAGAGGGAGAGAGTGAGAATCCTTCTGCTACCGAGTGAGTTCCACTCAAGATCTACTGCTATGTTTGATTTTTCCGGCACCGCTTTTCAAGAGGCAAGCCGTTCAACATCTTCCACTAATTTTGAGGAAAACACGAACCCCAGGGCGTACTGGTGTGAAAAAGCCGTAAAATTATGAATTTTCCTCCACCATGACGAAGACGAGTGGCGCCAGCTTGGCACGAAAATCGATCGACGATTTCGACGTTGGCACAACGGTCGAAGTAAAGCAGGCGTCAACATTAGCGGCGGATGATAGCGGCAATAAATTTTGATCCTATTCATAACCGTGTGGGAGGAATGGGGTTGGGTGCTGATTTCTCGAGATTCTTGTTGCGTTCATAGGAACCGCTGAAATGGCTGCACGAGCGAAATTGTTCTGATGAAGTGGCTGCTTGATGTTCGATTTCGATGGTTTCGTATGGTGCGGTTCGAAGCGGGAAGATGGGGGGATCGGGGTCGTGTTTATAGGTAAATCTTCAACTCTCATCCATATTAAACATTGCCGCGGGAAAACTTAGGACAGCGTAGCGCAGAACTCGAAAGTATTAATTGGGTCGTGAGACGTGAGATTTAAATTAACACTTGCAAAATTATGTTTTGAGATTGAGATTAAAGTTGTGCTCGATTAGTTTGGAAAAAGGCATTACGATTCGTTGTAGCATTTAATGAAAGTCGTCCCGAGGTGTGATATTTGTTGTTGAGCTTTGTTTGGAGAACTTGGAACAGATTGATCCGCAATGTTGTCCAATTTAGATATGTGTTGTACTTACTGTCGTACAAGATTTTTATTTTTTAAAAGACGAACAAATAGTTTTTATGGAAAACATGATGTTAGTTTTATACAATTGTGTTTCACCAGTTAGTACGAATCAAGCTGCATATGGTTGAAAGCTAATTCAAGCAACGTTCATTACATTGAAGTATGTCGGAGCCGTCGCATTATCGCTGTGATTATCGTCCCGGTGGATTATAATTCTGTTATTTTCCCATAGGAGTGTCAGTAGCGGACTATTTGTAGCCTCACGAGAATTTTAATCACAATACTTAACCGCTGGCCAGAAACGCCGATCGTGTCAAGATGGGGTTTCGGGATTACGCTAACAGCTTCTTAATTTTAATGGCATAACCCACCGTGTCTCGCGTCCACGGCAAACTAAAAGCGGCCATTTTTCTAGCTCCGAAGCGATCCGCTCGCAGGCACACTGGAGGATTCTGAATGCGCTGCGAGGATTTCATTCCCATGGGGAAAAGCACAAACGCGTGCGATGGAAAGAAATAGTTAAAGAACAAAACCATCTTGACCGAAACGATTCCGAGGCAGGAGCTCACCGTTCGGCGGTGAAGCGATAAAGAAAACCCCTCGCAGACAGCGTAGCATTGAACGCATCAGATGAAAGCGAGAATAAAAAAAAACCCAACGAATATCACTTCCACTCAACCGCGATCGGAATGGCGGAAGGTGGAAGCGAACTTACGCAGTGCAATAAGTGAGACCGTGCTTGAATGCTTGGCTCGGGGCGCTTTTGGAAATTCCTCACCCTTTCCACCGCCACCGGAACGGCCTGAAAAGGATGGAGATTTAAATTCCTTACCTTGTGTGCTTTTTTACTTTTTTTCTATCCCGAATGCTGGTAGCGCCTCCAACCAGCAACAACAAAAAGTAGAGTAAAATAAAATAAAAAACAAGACAACCGGGTGAAAAGATGGTTTCGGTTATCGTCAGGTTCCGGTACCCTGGAGGAATATTTTATTTGAATATCTTGTACGTGCTTTTCAAGCAAACGATTAGTTTTCTTTTAACGTGTTGTGTGTGCGTGTTTGCTGCTGTTGCTCTTTTCACCCAACCAACACGGTGGGCACGTTTGTGTGTTTCGCAGGCGTATTATTTAGCTTCAGGAGCGGCAATTTGAGCGAGTAGATGCGTGTGAATTTGAGAGAGCGAGTGAGAGTCCGTGCTGTAAGTTCTTCTTTGTCACTCGATCAGATTGCAGAAAAATCGGCCAGTGAAAAGGAGCAGCAGCGCGTTCGCTTACTTTATCTTTGAGCGCGCGCTTTCCCGCTGCAGGGTTCACTCACTGGTGAAGGTGAAAGCCCTTTTTGCTGCGGATGAAAAAAAAAAACATCGATCGTGTACGAAATGGAAAGATGGGTGGTTTATGGGTGGTTTGCGCCCAAAAAAAAAAAAAAAAGAAGGGACGCATTAACACCCATCCGGTCTTGTCAGGTGCAAAACCGACGTTGGGTAGAAAGTAAGCTGAAAGAAACTTCACAGCAGGGATATTGAACGAAAACTGGAACCTACGTGTATTATTGTGTGTTTTGTTGAAATGCCTCGGATTTGCCAAACCTCCTCCCTAAAAGATCGCTTGTTCTTGGGATGGATTCTTTCGATTGGTTTGACTTTCGGTTTGTACGATTAGGAAGATATTTCTCCCTCCCCGGCGAAGGTGGTGCGATTTGCGGAATGATTTATGGGCAGTATGAGGCCAGGATTTTCTAGCTGCCTGCCTGATTGGTGCTGATTTACGATAATTGCGTGATAGCGATGATAAATTGAAGAGCGCGAGCGCGCGCAAATATATCTGCTTCCCCGGTGGTGTTCCGCCGCCGTCGGGGAAAGACTTTTGAAGTTTTTGCTTTCTTTTCGGGAGTATGATTGTTGAATTGGTGGTACGCTTTGGAGTTTTGTTAGGATATATTTCCTTTTTCGCATAACATAGCCGTGGGCTCGCATTCGACACACGCAGGGGTGGAAAAAATTGTGATTTAATTGGTTTGTAATGTCCGTGAAATTACATTTCACAAGAAAGGAGAAGGATGACACTGGAGAAATTGATGTTTTTTTCGTTGTGGCAAGAGGTGAAGAATCCCCGAGTGGAAATTCTGGTTCCAGCAGAGCCATTATCGATATGTTAACGATCCAATATCGAAGCTGTTGTCAAGCAATTATGTAATCCTACGGCAAATTCTTATAAATCAAATGTTTCAACCCTCCCAAACCTTCCATCCACTCCGTGCCAAGAAAAATAAATAGGAAAAATGTGTCCAATCATTATGGGCCGATAAATTGAATCAATTTTTCTCTCTACAACCCTTTCCATCGGGGGTGTCTTTGTTTGCGTTCGAAGACAAATTACCACCTGAAACCGTTCCGATCCAAAATGGGCCCGAAGGTTTTCTATTCGATAATAACGGCACGCAAAATGTTCAATATTTACAAATCATCACCGAGAGTGAACAAAACTCGCCTTATGAGAGCCTTTTTAGGGCGATTTCGAGAAGGATACCGGATACTGGACACCGGGGTACCCAAAAGAATGTGTGTGCTTACGGCCGAAACTAATGGTAATAGTGTGGGTATGGAGAATAAAAAGAAATATTCCTCACACCATCGGAGGCGTTTGAGTTTTGTGTAAACAAATTTTCGAAGGTTCCTCCTCGCCACGCATCGGAAGGACTGCGACCGTAAGCATCGATTGATCTCAGCGAGCTTCTCGATCGAATGTGAACAAGCAAGCGGTGCCCGAGACCGAAGATAACTCTCTGGAGAAGGTGTTCGGGTATTGAGGGAAAAATTAGGTGACATTTTGCTAGGGCTGAGACGCCATGAATCGACCCAATCGGTTATGCAATAACCGAACTGGACACAATAGAGCGTAAAAGCAAACGGGAAAAAGGAAAAACTCAATCGATTTACGTTGGTTCGTTACCTTTCATATTTTTGCTATCCAGAACTCTAGGGATCAGTGTGTGTGTGTGTGTGTTTAGTTTTTGTCTTGTGGTGCTTCCCAATGTCCGAGCAAAACTTCAGTGTAGCCTTGTAACGTTTTTTGGAGACTTGGTGTAGATAAAAGGCAGCTCGGCCAGTATCGCTTATTCCTTTCGGTTTCTTTTATCCTCCTGTTAAAGCCTTTTACCTCCATCCTTTGTACCATCCACGCCGCGAAGGGTGTGGATAAATCCCCAGGTAACACTTATACCTTATTCAAAATTCACATATTTTCCTTTTCTTACGCTTTCCATTTGAAGGCGTACTTTTGCAGGGCCTGTGCGGTGAGAAGCGTTTTTTCGGGAGTTTGTGCGAGGAGTGGAGCATGGCAAAGGGAAAAATATTCCACGATGGCATTCCTTTCAAAACTGGATCTTCTTCAAAGTGTTTTTACTGCCTCGAAGGCTGACCGAAAGGGATCATCGAGGTACAGAGAGGACGTGATTCTTCAAATCGAATACCCTCGGTGATTATACCATCCGGGCGAAGGGCAGTCCGGTGATGATGGGGATGCTGAAACGCATTTCCCACGGGAGAAGAAAGAGGTGTTTGAGAAAGGCGTGGTGCGGTTTGGGTTAGGAACGATCAAAAGGTGAACAAAATTCATAATAAAATATTCTCGAAATTCAGTTTTTTTCCGCAGATAGTATCGTTAGTCCAATCATCAGCCGTTCCAAAGTATTCCAACGTAGGTTGAAGTGAAAAATTCTTTAATCACTCACGAAATGTCCGCCGGCAGAGAAACGAAAGTAAAGTGAGTACTGCATGAAAAGTTCGATTACATGTTCGCTGATGTTACCTTTTCTCACACTAATTCGCTCTGCAGCGCAAAACGTGGTTGATTTTGCTTACCGCATCGTGGTATGGCATGGTGAACAAGGCAGCTTATCATTTGGGCTCGTGTATGGCGTTCCGAGAGGATTACGTTTTTAGCCTCTCGTCCCGTGCCTGAACTGGATAGGCTTAAGAACCACCGAAGGTTTGACGCAGCCCGGCCGGATGAGGCTGATTGTGCGGACGTCGTTTACGGTGTAGATTTTTCCGTATTCTTTTCATTTCCATTTTGAATGAGTTTTTTTTCTTTGTTTTCTATCGTGTTCTTTGCCGCAATCGAACTGAACTCTACCGTGGTGGAAGAGTCTCTCATGCGCTGGAGTGAGTTAGCCTAATTTCGAATGAAGCGAACTCCTAGAAGGCCCGTCCGGAGAGAGGAGAAAAAATCTGATACAAATTAACGTTAATCCTAGCGCTGCATGCCTCGGTTTCTGATCTGCTGGCTCAAGTTGTTTTTAGGGAAAAGCTCTAGCGCGCGGACTCGGAGTTGTTTCAGATAGCGAGTCTAAACGAACAAATGTCAACAGAAACAGTGGTAGTCGTGGCAGCAGCATCAGTAGCTAGCAGCAGAATCGACCGTTCATTTGATGCGATAAAACCTTCCCACTAATTCCGCTTGATAGGGTGTCTGCAATGCATAATAATTTAGGCAATCGCTTTTGTTGTGCGCCATGTTGTCACAGGATAAATGCAAGGCAAGCTCAAATCGAAGTTTCGATAAGTTAGATTCCAACACAGGTGCTCAATTGTTCAAGTATTAAGAAATTAAAATGGGAAAACACAAACAACTGAGCCTCAGAAATTGTTGAACTTTTTGGAATAATTTTTCTTTCTCTGTGTGTTGTTGATGTTTGAACATATTGACATATTTTTGTAATTTTTTTTAGAAGTACTGAAGAGTTTAAAATTCTATAGAAATCTCTTTTCCATGATCTCTTCAGTACTTGTGTGGCATCTTAGTAAAAAATACCAACTCTCTATTCTGAGCATTAACCGCTCATGATGAACTGTTTGTTTACCAATTCTATTGCGATAGCAACATTAATCATCCGCACTGGCAGGCGGAAAAGAAATCCCTGGTGCCTACAGTCAGCAGCAATGTGTCTGCTTTAACACAGTGTATTGTGGTATCAGCGATGATGTATCCTATCTTGGATCTACAAAACCGGAATGGTTTCTGGTGTGAGTTTCGAGTCGTAATCCAACCATTTGGCAGGCTCATGGTTGCAATTTTTTGGACTATTTTTTAGACGTTCGCTGTAAAGTTTGCTGTTGGTGCTGTGCACAACTCGTTCGGGGAAAGGCACCGTCTGGGAAGTTTTTCGTGTCAAAAGGTCGTTTCCGATCGCAAAGCCGTTACTTATGAAGCAAATTTCGTTGGATTTGCTGATTTCTTGGGTTCATATCTTAGATATACAGATAAAACAAGTGGTGAATAAACTCAACAATGGAAAGTAATTTGTTGTGAGTTTTGTTTTCATTCTTTCGGGTAGCATTATGTCAGGAGAGTGAAGAATTTATATTTGTTTGGGTAAGCATACTTCAAGCAAGGAAATAATCACAATTTCAAAGATTTTTTAACACTTTTTTAATGCGAGTAAAGACCTATGGAATGATGAACTTAAGAAGTTCGAAGAGTTCGATTTGTTAACAGTAATATTGAGTTCCTTATTGGTTTTGCTGTATTTGAAATCTGATCATGTTGAGCTGTGTGTTTATCTAGTATTTTCCAATTCATCTGGAATATTGACTTTGAGTAAAAGTTCGCCATTTTTGTATGTTTGTAGTAAATGACTGCGGTGTATCTCTGGGCAACGTAAGTTTGGATGTGATAGTTAGTATGTTCGGCATTATTTGTGTGGTAAAGAACGCAAATAGAAAGATAAGCTTATCCATTCATTTCTATTCAACCAGACACATGCGGAACGAGTGTTGCATCAACAGGGACACGATGCGTGCGATCCAGCCGAAGTGAAGTGAATTTGTTCCCTTTCCAACAAGACAAGTGGAATCACACGTCCCAATTTGATTCATCAGTGGCACAGCTGCATCACTTGAGGTTAATGGAATTAATTTGCTAAAAACTTCTCATCTTTGATATGTTGAATGCGCCCGGGTAGCACCGGCAGTACGGCAGTAAATTGTGCTCTCATCTATCCTTCTGGCTGCTTGCAGCAGGGGTAATGCAATTTAGCAATGGGTTCATTACGGGACGATATTTGTTAGAATTATTGTGTCCTTTTGCACCCATAGCGCACCAGAATCGCTGGCAGGGAAAGCAGAGAGCATCTCGATGGAGACGACGCGTCTCACCTTTTCCCTCGCCCGGCACCGGGAATGAAAGATGAAAAGTTCAACTTCAATGGAGAAATTGTTTTATCTTGCTTTTCGAATTGAATTGCACCGCTGGCAGCTGGAACTTGCTGGCAGCGCGAGGGAGGAGTTTGGTGACGTGAGCGAAAGCAGTCAATCTGTTTTGCACCGACCGCACGGTTAGGTTGAATCTGTTATCAGTTTAGGCAAATTAAGCGCAGTCCGTTTCTTTTTCCAATTAAATGCCATGGAAGTTACGGCTAGTTAGTAAGCAAGCATTAAATTAGTGACGATAATTTTCAAAGTGTTCTTTTACGGTTCTCACGAACGAGATAATTAGAAGCACTCACAAGGTATTTGAAGTAGTTTAGTAAAATCGGTTTGAAAAGCGTATTTATTCCAGTAAAAGTATAAACCACCAGGCGTCTCCATTTCCTTTGCGGTGTGCTACGAAACGATCAACCTCGAAGTGTACGAAGAAGGGATCGGAGGTTCAAAGGCTCAAAGTTTGTGCTTTTTACCGATGAAAAGTGCCAATGATGGATGCGGTGAAACTGGTACGATTCGCCTCTTCACCGCTGCAAGCCAGCCACTGGAAAAGGCTCCGGGCTCGGGGAAGAAGAAAGTTAACCCGCTATCAGTTACTAAACTTGTTCATTTGGATGAGTTTTGCAGAGGTTTCGGCACCGTGCGATACATCGAATGGAAACGATGGCACAGGATGGCACCCGCAGAAAGAAAGCGAAAAGACGAAGCAGAAAAAGTTCGTCAATCACGTGCCGGGGAAAGGTTACTCACGAACGGCACGAACTATTATAGCACCTGGAGCACCACCAGGAGGGTCGGTCGGTGCAGTCTCCTGCCCACCGGTCGTAATGCATGCATGAAAACCGCGAGATCGTTCGAACGAAACAAAAAAAAACTGGAACCACGAGCACACACACTGTTGGTAAATGGAAAAGGTAAAGCTTTTGCTCTCTATATATATACCACGCGTAGCCTCGGTATGCTGCTGCCTGAAGGTCTCGCTTGAAGGTAAGTTCGGCCCGAATTTTCGAATTCCGAACGCTGCGCTTCACCTCGGCGCTTCCGCAGTGATACCGTTTGCGGGAATAGCACGGAAAGCAGGCAGCTATCTGCTACATCGCTGAAAGCACTCGGCGCAGTTTTCTTTCCGCCGGGAGGGGCAGCCCGGAAAATCGCTGAGCCCATGAAACGGCAAACTTATTACGTGCTAAAATATGGAGAAAATACAGTTAAAGATACTCCCGAGTTCGTTCGCATCGTTACACGGGATTTGCATTAGTTATGGGGTAATGAAAGCATAAATTATGGATTTCATCTCCCACGTCACTACCGTGTGTGCGTGTGTGAGTGTGTGTGAATGGTATAGGTTTTAGCGGCTTCTGCTGCCGGCATGGTTCCAGAAAAGGCGACCGGATCGAGTACGGATGGAGCAGGAAATGCTTTGCCTGCCACCGAAATACCGCCGCGAAAACTCACGGCTCGCTCGCATGTTCGGTTCAGTGAGACAGAAACTTAGTCCACACCTACACACACACATACACCGTCAGATAGTGTCTGGTATCGGATGGGAAAGGATGCGAAATGCATCCGAAGCCGACACACTATGGAAGGGGTTTTTTGTTGAGAGTACACCGCGTTCGGGCACACACGGTAAATTGAACATTTTAAGATGAGGCAAAATTTTACCTCTAGGCTAAATTGAGTTATCCAATCAACACGGGCTACGAGGTAGAAGTGTTACCCGTGGGTCTCCCGGTCCTGTGGATGAACAAACCTGACGCAGTGTGGGTTGGCACGTCAAACGGCCCGACATCGAAAGTTTCAGAACCTTTCTGAGGATGGCTAATGGCTCGAACAGAATACGCTGCACATGGGTGTGTGTTCGTGTATGAATGTGAAGGGGGGAGCCCGTGTGAAACTTGTTGCAGAACGTGACGCCACGGACGATCGCAAATGAAGACTAAAATAGTTGCGACTAATAATTAACTTTGTGCTGAGTAGAATGGAAGGGAAGGTTGACATGCTTGAGGATAGGGGAAAGAAACATGTTTGCAATGATTTTTATGGAAAATTATTTCATCAACTCATTGTACACGCATCATGTGCAAGGAAAATAATTCATTTTATTAAAAAGTATTTTCATATAGGTTATAGAAATTTGATTATTTTAATCTGTAATTTTTCATAATTCAAAAAGCGTTTCTAGAAATTTTACACGATTGATCGAAAAATTTTAAATAAAACAATATATACGACACATTCTGCATCATTATTCGAAACCATCTTAGATTTTTCCGTCACCAAAATCTAATCCAATGGCAACTAGATGTCGTTGCCTGTGTAGTGATATTTAAATCGCTTTTCATTCCTTTTTCTCCGCCTTCGATAGCTTCCTGACAGGTGAAGCAATCGTTTCCACCTAACCACCGTGACATAAGCGCTCTTTTTTCTCATCTGATGAAAACTGAAAGCTCACTTCAATTTCTCCTACCACGCTCACACTATTGCGGTCGAAGCATGGTGCCATCATTTCCCTTTTGTAGCGTGAAACAAGAAGAGAAAAAAATCCAACAGACTATTCCGCTTGGGCGATGATGAGAATTCATTTGCCCACCGCCGGACTTGGTGTCTATTCTTTTCTGAGGCAAGCGACTTGCTGCCTAGTTCCAATAAAAAGCCGACAACCGTTCATCCAGAGTCACATCTGGTGGAAACGTTGGGGTGTAGTATTTTTTCTTCTTTTAGGATTTGTTTCGTTTGCTCATTCCCGCTCGTCGTTGCGAGCGCTCGAAAATGGAAACCTAAAATAAATTTAATTTTCATTTTAAGAGCACCGAAAAATGGGAACATCCAGTGGGTACCGGTAGTGTCCACTTGGTGTCCCTTTTGGAGCCTGTCGTGAAGCTGCGATTGAGATGGTAAGGCCTGACGAGAGGGGTTCGGTTGTTTCGCCGCCAACGGAATATGCGGAGAGTGGTGCGATTTGAAAATTTTGTGACACTCGAAAGCGGTGGCAATAATCTGTAACGGTTCTGATGTTTTCCCGGACAACTATCGCATCAGGCCAAGATTGAAATGGGATGAAGAAAAGAATAGAAGATCGGTGAGTTTGGCAAAGAAGACCTAAAAGTGCCGGAATGAGGCTCATCGCAACGGGTGGGACATGCAGCAAATGTGGCCGGAAATGTGCCCGAGATGGTTCACATACTATCAAAACGAGTTGGAGCACCACTTCGACCTGAGCTGTTCGTTTTTGCAACTGTTGCTGCCCTTACTGCTGCATTCGACACACCTTTCGATTACCGCGCCGGTGAGAGACGAAACGCCGCCGGAACGAGCCGGAAGAGCAGTAGTCACAAAATCCTATCTTTGAGAAATAATTGAATTTTAATTGGCTGTTGTCTGAGATTTTAATTAAAATAAAATTCAATTTGAGCCTGCAAAACCGTCCCGCTACTGTGAGTTCTTGCAACATCTTCTGCGCGGTTGGCCGGAGTGAAGAAGATGAACGGTCGAAGGGACGGAAAATAAATTGCTCCATCGGCTCGTTAAAAGGCATCGGACTTCGGAGCGTAGCAAAGGATTGTCCACCGGTGTTTGGCAACGGGATTAATATCGGCATCACTGGCAGGGTTTGCCATGCCGGGCTCCATGCCGTTAGGGTTAAGGAGGTGAAACCTCATCGAAAATAAAATTATCAAAACCTGCACAAATATTGCACCATCTGATAGTAATCTGCTTATGCACCGGAAAAGGTGTGAATAATCGAGCGATTAAATAAAGTGTTTCCCGCACACACGTCTAATCGCAGATTAAACAAGCAATTTAGCACATTGCTTGCACACGTTTTTTATACTTCCGCTATTGGCATGAACAAAGAACTTTCAAATGCAAACAGTCTAGGCATAAGTTTAATATCACCGACTGCAGCATGATTCGTTTCCATTGGCTCTAATATTCCAAAACGAGTTCATCATGCAGCAAAAAAAAAAAAGGAAAAACGTGGAAGGTGGATCCTCCATGCCTGAAGGTGGCAGGGAAGGAGAAACGTTCAGAGCACCCAGGTGGTTGACAGGGAGCAACCGTTAGCAAATGTGATGGCAGCATGCAATATTAGCATTATCATTACTGTTATTTAATCATTCTTATCAAAGCGGGGGAAAACAACAGCAGACGACTCCGTAGCGCTTGATGGGCTGGTGCTGATATTCTCGTACACGCACTTCGTTCCCCGAGACAAAGTCCACACACGGTAGCGCAGAAGCGTGTGTGTGTGTGTGTGTGTGGGTGGTTTGTTAAACATGAGCGTTACGTTGGCTGGTGAAATGGGTTCGTCATTTTTTTCGTGTTGCTGTTTTGTTGGATGCGTGGGAAGAGTTAAGTAATGGTGGCAAAAATCTGACTGCTGCCTGCTTGATAAGTTTGTCGAGCGAGTGGGTTGAGTTTTCTTGCCAGGTGCATTGAAGGTGAGTATGATTGATGATGATGGAAACTGGAACGCTTTCACCTACTTTGTCCCTGAGAAACGAAAATTCATCTGCTGGAAGTTATTTCGTGGGGCAATTAAAATTAGCCATACTTGAAAACTTGATGACGATGCTGAGTTCTAGAAGAAATAAAGATTTAAATATATAATGTACCTGATCAGTTGTGAGGAGATATTATTAATAATTTAGATATACTAACAGAAGAGACACTTAAATGTTACTCCACTCCATTAGTCTACTCATGAATTTGTCATAATGCTTTTTGTAACATGCAACATAAAAGAAGTTGTAGATGAATCATGCCCTAACCTTTTGCAATCGGTCGTAAAGCTTTCATTACGGTGCAGCAAAGAGTGACTTATCATTCCTATCACTGTAGTAACGAGTGAGACTTTTAAGCCTCTGAAAATTTTCGCTGAACAGCGCAGTTTTTCTTCTATTGTCTCTGCGAAAAAAACATGTTTCTCGCAACAACGACCATACACACATTCCGTCACCCGTTCAAGTTCACGCGGCTGGGTGGAGGTGATTTTCCAAAGTGCAGTGCCCTCTCCGTCCCCTCCCTACCCTTGCTTGGTTGACCACAGCACGGCCAGAAAACGTGCCCGTTCTGCATGCAATGTAACAACGACGAACGCCCGGCTCGTAAATGACGTCCATTGCGTCCAGCGTCTTGCCTCCGTGCTGCCAACCGCCGCCGGCTAAACGGAACCGGAAAATGTCGCCCTCGATCATTTCGCTGACCTCTTCCCTTCCCCCCCCCCTCCCCCGGGTGACACTCCATGGTTGGTGGTAGTGGTGTACCTTTTTTTTGATGTTTTTTTTTGTTGCTCCATCTCTATTCACTGTGTTCCTTCCATTTATTCATTACCTCTCCGGAACCATCACAGCCCACCTGCAGTTTCACGCCGTTTGTAATTCGCTATAATTTATTCATCATTACAAAGGACATTCGCTGGGGCGCTGGGTGTATATGTGTGTGTGTGTGTGTGTGGTTGTGGGAGGGTGAGCTTCTGTTGTGGTGCCATTGCAGGGCAAGTTGCGTGTTTGCATAACGAGTGGGAGATCCGCTTCTGGCCGCTTCTGGGGATGGGGTATGCCACGTGAGTGCATAGCATTGTTGGATGTTGGGCGAGTGGTTTCGAGCAGAAGGTCGGAAGCTCCACCGCGGAACGAGGGCAACGACGAAAAAAAACGAGAAAAACGTTCCTCCGGAACGTGGCTTCCAGCGGGTGTGCAGCGTTTCGGAAGCGCAAACAAATATCGTCCACCGGAACCGGAAGGAGGAGAACGAGAGGTGAGCGAGAGCAAGAGGGGGGGGGGGAGGCGGAATATTTGAAGTATAAAAGAGGATTTAGCTGCACAGGGCCGATGGGCGGGTGGGAGGCGGAGAAAAACTCGCGGCACAGTATGCAGTTAATCATAATTTCCTAACATTATTCATCGCGTACCATCGCGCATCGCGGGCTCGCCATCATGTCAGGTTGTCTTTCTCCTGAGCCTGATCACCAAGTCGGATGGCTTTGGCTTGGTCGCTTTCACCACGAATGTCGCTGTCAGGACGAAAGCCCCCGAAGCGCCCTCCCCGGTTCTGAGTGATTCGAGCCATTTTCTTGTTAGTGTCACCGGACGCACGCTGTACCTCGCTGTTGGGTGACGGGCTGGCATCCCGGAAAGCATAGCAGCACACATCACCACGCAGCACGTCAACTTCAACGTCGACGTGGACGAGCGGACCTGGAGTCGTGGAGAAAACCCACCCCGGGAGTCGGGGAGTAATCGAGCCCGGGACCGGAGCGGAGATTGGGTGAATTTATTAAAACTTGTGTATATGACAAGCGCGGCCCGATGCACCGGAACCGAGCAGGATGCACCAACGGCGAGCGCCCGTTTGCTTGATGGACTTGCATGAAGCATCCCAAAATAGAACGGATTATGTCGGATTCTGCTGGATGATTAACGAAAGATGCAGTTTGGCGTTATGGACGTTTGCGCAGGGCGCGGTTTTGGGTAGCGAAGCAAAGCGTTCAAGTTAATTTCGACCGTATTATGTCGGTGGCATTATTAGCAAGAAGGGCGGACGAGCTACGAGCGAGCTAAGGGATCGCGGTAGATTTATTATGAAAATGAGTGTAAACGTTACATGGCTAGTGAGTACAAGTTCGCATCTGTTGTGGTGAGTTGGGTTTTATTATACGGAATAAGTAGCTGGAAATCAGTTTCCTTGGGGTTTTGCATCAGAAGTTTCATATTTTTACTTAAATATCTACTCCAAACACTAGCTCTAGAGCATGTTTCATACAGAAAAAGTGATTCAAAACTTTTAAAGCTGGCACTTTAGCTACGTTTAATGTAAAAGACGACGAGCAAACTATGATTCGCTGGGATTTGTATGCATATTTTAAAATGCTTCTGTCCCATTCGGTAACACTACACGGTCATCCGAAACGCGTTCGGTTCGGTAAGCCTCAATGTAGCGCTCCTTCGCTGCACCAGGACGTGTATTATCTTCAACAAGTTCATCCCGGATATGCCCTCCGGTTCCGGGGTTTTTTTTTTGGAGAGGAATGGATGTTACTGAAGGAATTTCTTCCAGCCCGGATGAGTGTGATGCAATTTCTGCATCATTTCTTCGTATCATCATTTTCACGCACCAGCAACGGGAAGGAATTTCCACCAACCAGGGCAGGGGAGGTTCGTTTCCTCAGGAAAAATGTCCACATGGTTGCACACAGCCGGTTGTTTCGTGCTCGCTGCTAGCACTCGTTAAGCTGCACTGTCTGGGGCGCAGGCTGTGTCCGAGACGTGGCCAATGTCGGCAAAAGGATCGTTAAAGTTCGCTCTACTGTTCAAACATGATTCGACACCCGATGGAGGAAAGATACGAAAGGCGCTGGTGGTGGCAGTGGTGGTGGTGGTGTGCAGAGAGTAGTAATCTATTTATATTTGAACATCGGCAATAGCTACACAAGTGCGCATATGAATATGAGAGCGTGCCATTCCATATTTGAATTTGCCTTTGCCCTATCGGGAACGAGCTTGCGTGCTGTTTAATTCTTCTAACATTGAATCGAATGCTGAGCCGGGGACGTTATGGGAAAGTTGTTTGAGGCCATCTTAACTGGGATAAGGAAGAAATCCTGGCATACTCAGTTATATATTTTAACAGGAAAGGAGATAAAATTCATCTTCTGCCGAATAGGGTGAACAAATTAAAAAATATTTTGAAATTAGAATTTAACGGGCATTTTTTCTAAAAGCAAATAAAAGGACCGTCAAGATGTATCGTAGCCTTGAGAAAAATTTGATATATTTCCGGGAGCGCGGGATATCAGCAAAACGAGATGCCGTTGACATCAATTTCCATTTATACATTACATTTTATAATATCATTTTCATCAACATTAACACATTTTCTAAAATATGATGTTGTGGATCGTTTGAACTTGTTTGACAGTAGGATGATGTGAAAAATATGGAATATGGAAGCGTAGAACATAGAGCAATGCAATTGAGACAATGGAGCAAAATACTTTCAACGAAATTGATAGTTTATTCCATACATCTCCCCACTTCGAGGCACATAATTTTCTCCATAAACCTAAACAGAAGACATCACTTTCAAAACTGAAACGAAGAAACCATCAGTCAGTGGAAGTAGGACCAGTCGCTTTTTACATTAGCCGCTGCAACATGGTTTACTTTTCCGCTCCCTGCTTTCGAGTTGATAGTATTGTTCCATTTGGCGGAGCTGCACACAAAGAAATGCAGACATAGTTGCACACGGCAGCAGCAAAACGCTGGCGAAAACCATCAAACAGCAAACATCATCGGCAGCAAACAAAAGTGCTTCATCTTAGCTCAGCCAGCGCATGCTGCGTCCCAAAATTGATATACCGTCAAAGACAGCATCCACCGCAAAGACAACATCGATGGAGCGAGCGTGTGTGCGGGAATCAACACCCCGCAGATAAGCAGCAGCTCGTGCCCGCACCACCGCCGGCGGGCCAACCTGTCGAAATATGAAGTTGTCTTGTTTGAACCGCGTGGCGCGCGCTGTCTTGGCTGGGGCTGGAAGGCTGCGGTGAGGTAATGTTGTTTTCGTAGAAATATTCAACATTTCACATCCCTGCGGTGCGAAAGCGTGAAACATTTCATAACATCATCAACCGGAGCGGAAAGACGACGTCACTTCCATCCCCAAACAGCACGGCGCGCGAGCTTACAAAAGCTGATAATGTAGAGGAATGCATAACGTTCCTTTCGGGGCGTTATTCACCGCCTTTTTTTTGCTTATTACCAAAGAAAAGAAACGATACCCCACAGAGCCGTGGATTGAAGTTTTGTTGTTTTTTTTTTTCCAGCAGCCGATAAGCGCCGAGCGGTGTGAAAAGTTCTTGTTCGTCCTCGGCTGAAGTTTGCTCCGCTGGCTCGGGAAACAATGGCACCATCGGGAACGGTACTATTTATGGGCATTGCCAGTCTGGGATGCGAGCTTCGGCGCGCATACTACCTGCACGGTTTCGCAGGTTGAACGGGTGAGAGTTGGGAAAACGCTTCAAATTATGTTAAATTTTATGGCCATATCTTCATCCTTCATCGATCCCTCCGCGGGCGTTTCGCATGTAAGGGACGACCGGATCGCTTTCGATGAACAAATATTCTCACTCCGAACACACACACACGCAGGCATGCACACCTGGCCACGAAAGTTTCGAAAACAAAAGCATGTGTGTCAGTGGGTGGGGATATGCTATCGCTTGATGGAGGTATTCAAGAGCATCGAGAGGTGGCACGAGAGATGCATCTCGAGTTTAACTTATTCTTGAACCCGTGCACCAAACCACGAACAAGACGAAGCACCGAGAAAAGTGCGTTAAGGATGAAGTTTTCTCATCGAGTTTTAGTGCCCCTTTTTTTCTCCACCCCTCGTTTGTACGCTTTCCCCGGTCGACCCCAAGCTCGAGCGCACATAAAACGATCGAGTTTTGCTCGGGTGATCTTCATATCCTTACCGCGTAAACATGCATCTGGGACGTATTTGGAGGTGGTCGTCCGTTAAGACAAATGCCCGCTCCCACCCCCCTCACAAACCCCACTTAACCACATACACGGCTAAGCATATGCTAATGCTATAAGCATATTCAATTTCTCCCCGCAGAGCAGTAGCACGTCGGGTGAGCTGTACGGGGTTCGGATTGCTCCGTGCTTCACGCATGCCAAAGCCGTTTCTTCGGTGGAATGATTTGCATCTCGGTGGTTTCATGGTCAGCGTCCGGACCGGTTGATGTTGGGGTTTTGGTGGTTTTGTGAGCAGGGGATGGTTCAACGATGATTTTGGACAAGCTTTGCTGTTCCATTTGGGAGGGATTTCGTGTAAGACAGCTTGTAAGAGATTCGATTTGTAATAGTGGTTTTTGCTTGTTTTTACAGCAAAACAAGCGTCGACATTTTAAATTGCTAAAAATATTTCTTAATTTTCTAAACAGAACAAACAAAAGGGCTGTCTTGAAATGTAATCCTTAATAATGCTGCCCTGAAATATTAATGTGCACACATGACAGCACGTGCAAGCATTTCAATTAAAAACAATTCCGTCCATCTTGCTTTCGAAGTCACCACCACTGCCCGGACACAGGTGAACTAAATGGAGGGCAAAATTGTTCATGCATGCAATCCTAACCTCAAATCTGTCACTTGAGACCGCTGGAGCGTCATAAGAGCGTCGCTTCATCAAAGTTTCGTCGAACGAAAATTGGATGGTCGGACGAAAATCCCGACCGTGCCGCATTGGATTTGGACGGAGCGAACGGGAGATAAAGACGACCGGAGAATGCCATCCCAGATGTGTGCCTTCCGAAAATGTCATCCTGCCGTCGAAACGTCACCGATGGATGGGGAGCGTTTCATCGGAGACCCGCGTGCGTCCGACCATACGGAACGGACGGGCCACAAGCGTGAGGTCGTGTCCTTTGGCAACTGACCCTCAAACCACAAGGCTCCGGCAGCCTTGGCATCGTTCCTCCATTGCGGTGTGCAAGTGCATAGGACGCAGGACGAGAAGAATGTCACTTTGGTGTCCTCTCAATCACAAGAACACAATTAACTCGGTGGACATAAATTCCGGACCGGAGCCAATGCGTCAGCCAACGTGCTATTTTCATTTATGATCCGGCCCTGGCCATGTGCGGTGGTACGATCTGTATGTGTGCTACGATACTTTCACGCACCCCCGCACCAGTGGGCGGTGGAAGATTTCACGGTGCACGTCCGTGACGCAGGCTTCCGGGCCGGCTTTTCGGTTCGCGTTGCGTGCTGAAGGAAGCTTTCCCACCGTTTGCCGGTTCCACATCGAGTCACTAAGAGCACCGACACTAAGATGTGCCTCCTAAGTGGTTTCTCTACCGTCCACATGGTGCTTACCTTGCCCGTCCGCTCGTCCTGCAGCCGGGATGGCTGGAGTCATTTGTTCGTTGGGCTTTATTTTATTTCTTCATACTTGATGGACCGCACTGGGCTAGTCGCTGGGTCAGCCATAGGCACGAGCGGGAGCGCGGTACCGAAGGGTATAATAAATTCTCGAGATGAAACGGGCTCAAGTACGCGCGTTCCGTCAGCGACCCAAGCGAGATCCCGCGCGTTTTACGTGCCAGAGCGTTCCGAGCGGTGCGGTGGGCTTTTATTAACGCTTAATTTTTCATTTTCTCCCGGAAGCTTATCCGTCCCCCTCCTCGGGTGGTAGTGCAGCGGTAATGCGATAGGTACGGTTGCACCGGAAACCACATCCCCTTCTGGTACCTGACGGAAGTGCGACCGAGTAAGATCAATTTGAATTTCGGTGCAAACGGAGAGATTATCTGTGGGGCTTTGAGTAGCATACACGGTTAATGAGTGGGCAAATGGAAGTGGGAGTTGAAGCGCTAGAAACCAAGCGCCTAAGGACGGATGTGCACTACGTGACGGGTGAAGGTATTACGATCAGTTCGGAGGGTAACATGATAAGATGGGTTAATGATACAAACCCCTAAATTGAGGCAAGGTGGAATAATTATTTTGGAGAAAGCTTTGGAATGGCAGAAATAAATTAATAATTTTACTGTTTCTTATTTACTCTACCAAACGTGTTTGCAACTATGGTAGAAGAAAAGAAAAAATTTTTAGATAAATTTTTCTGAACTGAATTTATGTACCTAAAAAACCAAACACGTGTTTGAATTTTTCAGATTTCAGAGTTTTTTGAGCAAATCGAGTATTGCATAAAAATATTCTTTTGGTCTCGTTTTACTCACTAAAATTGAATAACGATGAATTATTCACTCGATTCGGTAGCTTTACTTACAGCTTCAAGTAAATTAAGAAGATGACTAAAGAGTATTCTCTGCTCAGCGGAGCAGGAGCATTCACACTGCTTAGCGCACCGCCGTATTTCTTATTTTCAATTTCACTTTCCCGGGCGCTTATGAAAACGAATGAATCCGGAAGCTCTCATTTATCAGTCGCAGATTACCAGCGGTGGCCCGGTGAATTTCCCGGGTCTTGAGCGTAGCCGACCTGCACCAGAAGAAGTGGTTTATAAAAATTTCAGCTGCACGAAACAAAAAAAATCGGCACGCCCCACCGCAAAAAAAGCCCCACCGGACGGGGTATAATCCATAATAATGTGTAAGTTCCCCTGGTAGAAAGGAACAGAGCTTAAAGAAGAGCAAAAAACCAAACAAAAAAAACAATAGCGTAAGCAATACACGCACGATATAGGAATGCGCGTAGATTACAGGCGCACCGGGAAGGCACCGAGCAAAAACCACCAACGCTTGTCGCGCGATAAAGCGCCACCAGCCGCAGCATTATAAAGAACGGTAATCTCTTAAATAATTTGCTGAAATGTGACAGTCTTTACGACGCGGTGCGTATGCTTGCCCCGATCGGGGACGGTCCTGGTGGTGGTGAGAGCGTGAAAGCGGAGGGATCCGGATCACTGCTGGGGCTTACAAAAATTGCACACATACCCGGCGCGCTGGTTAAACGTGTGGGTTGGTTGCTCGGTTGACGCGGTGAACGCGGTTGAAGCTGCTGTTTTTGGTTATTTCCCGCAGTTGCTTTCTCCTTTCCGTGGCTCGTTATCGTCGTCACAAAAACGAAAAATAAATTCACGGCCATCGGTTGTACCATGGATCACATTCCATGCAGGCATGTATAAAACAAGGGCTCGTTGTAAGCGGCGTTAAGTAACAAGAAGGAGTTTTTTTTTCACACTCTCTCTCTTTCTCTATAGGCTCCAACGAAAAAAAGTCAAACGCTCATAAATTGTCGTTGCTTAATGCTGTCGCTGGGCGGAACATGACCCGACCGGGTTGCGTTAAAGTTTGCTGTGAAAGGTGAAACAAGTACTTATAATTTTTCCCTGCAAAGTGTGCTTAGGGTCTCTGGATTCGCCCCTGAATTAGGGTGTTAAATGGGGTTACCAGCGATGGACGATCTCTCCGGTGGGATACTTACCACGCGCGAAAGGGTGGGATGCTTTGAGTGATATATCGTCTCTGCCTGTTTTATGCCGGGAAAAAAAACACTTTTCTTTCAGGAGCTCTTTTTGTTTGTCCATACACAAACTCGGCACATGCTTAAGATTTTATTCGAAAACCACGATCGTTTTTCGTCGCTCGGTGTAGCATGTGGTGAATTTCATAAAGAAAATGTAAAGAAACCCAAACACACTGCCAGCAGACTTTTATGGTTTCATTTGTTTTAATTTCCTCGACCAACCGGCCTGAAGCTTTCGTCCCGACGCTGCAAAATGGCGAAACCGCACATACCTCCATCCTTACGAAATGGCAATCCCTTTTTCGGCACTGCAAACGGAAGTTTGATTTCAAGGATCTTTTTCGTCGATGTGAGCGTGTGTGTGTGTGTTTTGAGAGGGAGATTGTTTCACGCTCGGTTGAACCTTCGTGCAGGCAGAACTACTTTGAATTGAATTGCTAATTTCAAACGAAACGGGCCGAAGGTTTGGCGCACGAAATGTTGAACTCGTATGAGTAATGGATTGACGCGTGATGAGTGACAGGGTTGGCTGTGGGTGTGGGTGTGTGTGCTGCCACGATTGAAATGAAGTGGTGCGTGAGGCGTGCGTTTGATTAGTTTTGGCAGTTGGGTCCCAGTTGGGCTAATTGATCGACGCACAGTCATCAACGTTCGGTGTGAAGAACCCTTCTTCGTAAAACCCTCTCGCTCACGCAGACCAGCATCTGCACAACGGTTTGTTGTCGTGCATAATTAATCGTGCAGATATTTTCATTTGATATGCTGCATGCAAAAAGGAGCTTTAATGTAGAGCTGAAAGATTGATTGAGCGAGTTTTTTTTCAGTTGGACCCATAAAAAATGCGACAAAATATTAAATAGATTAATAATATCACTATTTAATTCAAACACATAAGACCGTATATCCGGTTTCCGAAGACAGGTAATGTTTCTCAAAAAAATCATTATATCATTACTTTTATTTAATTATCTTTATTTCATCTGCTGGACAAAGTGTAGTTGGTTTTCGTTTCGTTTTTCAGTTGCACAGTAAGGTTTACCTTTCTGTTCATGTTCATGGGTTTTTTTTTTCTTTTCGGTACTAGCTGTTTACTGGCCGTACTGACGTTGTCTAGTTTGAGTGTGGTTGTCTTTTTTTTTTTTTAATAAATCTCATTTGATTTCTGCATGACTTTTCCCTCTTGTTCCTGTTGTGTTACATTTTTTTCCGATCTGTTG
This sequence comes from Anopheles farauti, assembly GCA_000473445.2. Classification (NCBI taxonomy): domain Eukaryota; kingdom Metazoa; phylum Arthropoda; class Insecta; order Diptera; family Culicidae; genus Anopheles; species Anopheles farauti. Next base: position 1,124,331 of record KI915048.1, read on the forward strand.
CACTATTTTGGCATAATTTGCAGATACTTTTGATACTTTTGTGCGGAGCGTAGGAAAACTCACGCACCTCGGATCGATCGGTATGTTTCTGAGTACGTTGCTGATCATTTATGTTGCGAATTTCAACCATACCTTTCGCTTGGGAATTGTATGCAATGTTTGTTTCGCTTCATTGTATGTATTTTGCTTTTTCTCTTAATCTCTACACCTGTGCATTAGTTGTGTGCGAATATTTTGAAGAACGATCGTTCACGATCCGATCTCAAGAGAATGTGACAGAGATAGAGAGAGAGAGAGTGGGGGATTCCAGTTTGTGGTTTGTTTTCCATTTGCTTATGCTTTTGCAGAGTTGTTTTGTTGTGTTCGTTATCTGTTTGATTACCATACTCTTCATTCAGCGAGTAGCATCCTTTTTCCATTGTTCGTAGGATGCTTGGATAAGATTGGATCAGCATTAATCTTTGTAATGCCTGATTTACTTTCTGGCATTGTTTTAATAAACTATTCGACCCATTCGAAAAGCTTTCCAATGCATACCGAATGTACCTACGATTTTGCTCAGGGTTAGTGTCAGCGTTTGATGTTGTATGTGGTTTTCCATTCGGCTAGAATTCGATACCGTTTCCGGGTCGTTTCAGAGGATTTTCAAGTGTTTGGTGTGTGTGTGTGTGTTTATGTGTGTAGATATATACAAAAAGTGCATCTAGAAGTTTGACCAGTTCATCCACACTGTTCACCGGTTTTTGCTACATGTTTACGTTTACGTTTCACATTTCTTTGCGTGTAATTTTGTCGGTTTTTTTCCCGCTCCGAGTGCCGCTTGTCACATGCTTAATTTTTCATCTTTTGTTTGTCACTTTGTTTTTAAATATAGGTATCATAAAAAGTATAAGTCATCATATAAAGAGTTTTTGTATCATTATCTTCAGAGTGTTTTTTTTTTGTTCTCACCGTCTACCCCAACACTCGCTACGTGTTCTTTTGCGCCTTTTCACCGTTTTGCATACATAGTATGGTTTCATTTCAACAGCGTGAAATGAAATGGCATTACTTATGGATTGTTTTAAATTCCAACAGACATAATGAGAGAGCGTGTGTGTGTTCGTAAGAAAATGTCGCTTTTCGCGCTAAGACTATGGCATCCATTCAATTCGTGTTACTGCCGCCGATTGTTTCGTGGAACGGTTTTACACTAGCGCCAGATGATTGAGTCTTGCTTTTTTTATTTCTATGGATCTCGTTGTATGTGCTGCGGCAATGATGATGATGGTGGTAGTGGTGATGATGATGATGATTAAGCTAACATTTTGTGGCATTTCTTTACACACACTAAACACACTCAGGAGTATCTGGTTTATGAAACTCGGTTGTCTCGGCTTGATGACTTATTCTACACAAAAACAGCGGTAGCAGCGGTTTTATTATAGTACGCCAGAGCGAGTTTGAACAGAGTGCCACCTGCATCTGTTGCTGATTCTTTTGCATCAATTATTCTATACATTTACATACTTCTTTTTCTACCTTTGCATTCGTGATTGAGCAGAGGAGTTGTACAAGCCTGAGCGAAGGTGTGTGTGTTCCCTCGGCACATAGAAAGAAGTGGAGTGGAGAAGGAAACACGATCAACGCTCGAACCTACCGCAGCACATACAGAATTTCTCCTATCTTGGGTTACTTTGCTAACTTACGATGCTAGTTTCGGTCTCGGAACTCAAAATAAACACATTCTCAGTTTCCTTTCGTGGATAAATAATCTTCACAAATAGTAACGATACTCTGGCTTCACTTCACGCAACGATTTGGGGATGGTCAAGCATGATCAACACAGACGGATAAACATCTAAGGCGCTAGTAAATTTACAGAACAGGTAATTTCCGCCCGGAGAAGGACATAGCCAGGAAGGGGATGCTTACAACAAATTCATTTTCTCTATATTTTCCCCACCACTAGCTCCTCGCTTGGGTTTTGGAAACTTCTACCCGAAGTTTTCTCACCCTCCTCCCCACGCAGCTGCTCCTTTCACGTGTCGAACTCTCGGCTGCACCAAAAATTGCTTTTACTTCCGGTTTTTATATCTGCCCAATAATGTTTCCTCGCAATAGGGGACATAGTCTGTAGCACATACACATACATATATTTACAATAAGAGTGTTTTCACCACAGGATGCTCCTCGAAACTTTTAACATCGCAAAAGTAAAATATAAAAAAAACAGGAATACAAGTGGCATAAACTTAATCGTATGCAACTCAAATGATGTTCTATTTCTCTCTCTCTCTCTCTCAGTCACTCTGGCACCGTGGCGGCAGGATGCAAACGAAGCCATGAAGCAGCCACCGTGGACCACGGGAAACTTTCCGCAAAGATATTAGTATCAGCTTCGATGCAGCTGACGAGCGGATTGGGAATGGTGTTTATTTTTTGGTTTAGTTGGGCTGGGAAAGTTTTCTCGCTATTTGCGAGACGCCTCGACGCTTGCGACGATGATGCGTGCATGTTGATGCAGGCGATGATATTTGCCTATCACCGGCCGACCGAGCTGAGTGGCAAGTGTTGTGTGGGAAAGGGGCGAGAGAGATAACCCTAACCACACTTTTCTTGGTCGGTGGTTTTCGGACGAGCCAAACACATCCACAACGGGTCGATTGTAGTTTTGGTCGAGTGAATGAAAGCAGGGAGCGGATTAGAAGTGTTTGTGGAAGTTTCGCCGGCTTGCTTGGCGTGGCTGTTTTTTGTGTACGTTTGTGTGTGTGTGTGTTATAGTTGCTCCAAAAACTGATGCGCCAGCTGTAGACCACCCAGGGGAGTTGTTGCTTCGAAAGCGAGAAACTTTCCAGGCCCCTCAGCTTCTTGGGGCTTAGCCAGTTCTCTAATCAATGTCGGACGCCGTCAGTATCGGCCAGTTCCCGGAGAAGGTGGTGGTGGTAGGCGGCGGGTTTGCCCAAGATATACTTGAGGCAGCATGAAGAAAACCACAACGGAACAGGAACGTAAGTCAATCCCTTTCCACCCAGGAGCCGATCTTATTTCACATGCCTGTTGCTTGATTCGCAACCCGCAGAGGACCCTGCCAGTGTCGGAGAGTTTTCGCACAACACGTTCCGCTGCCCCCGTTCCGCCTCATCAAACGGAAAAGGGCACACAAACACACACACACACTCAAATCCGGTCGTAAGCTCAACCGGCTACGGAAATGGCCCGACCAGCAGCACCAACTTTTTCGGCCGATTCATTTTTGGGGCGAAGAAAACATGCATTGTAAGAACAGCACCGCAGCGGAGAAGGTTGTGCAAAGTTTCTCAAGCTCGAGCTTTGTTCCGAGGTCGGCTTGTTTGACTTCCATCTGGAAGTGTGTGGTTCTGGGAATTCATTAGGCACTGTTGTGGAGCGTTTTAAGCTAGAACAGCTGCTGACCGAACCGTTTGCCGTTGGACAGGCTGTCAGTGCGTTGGCAAGATGTGTGGCTTTGGAGGTGTAGCTTTAGACTTTAATGGAAACACGGCTCTGCTTCACCGGTTAATTGAGACGTTTCAGACGGCTGTGATGTGATTTGAGTGAAATTAACACTTCCCCGGCTGATTGCCAGAAGAATTTGAACCCTCGGTTGAAATCGATATGAAAGTTCTCTCCCCCCCCCCCCCGCAAACCGAAAGGTGCGTGTGAAAAGAAAATAGAAACGAGACAACCAACGAGGATTCACAGAGTGCGATTTGGAGGTTACGAAAGCATCCCCATCGAACCCATTTTTCAAGCGATTTGTTTTTACGATCGCAAGTACCGCACCGTCATAAAGTTCCATTTCCCAATTACGGCACCGCTGGCTGGCTGAACCGTCGGTGGTGAGGCTAGATCGTTCGGGAGTTATTTCCATACGACACGATAAAAGTAACGTCCCCAGCTGGAGGGCTTACCGCGGGGAGTCGCCACGGGGACAATCCCCTTTCGGTGTTGGTCGGTAGCAACTGCTGCAGCTGCGACAAAGGAGTGTTATTTGGAGTTCGTTTCAAAATTTAATTACAAACCCTAGGCTGCTATTCACGGGGCAGCCCACCGCACGCTGGGCGGTCTCCGTTGTTGCGCTAGATTGTTGTGGTTGCAATGGGGAGCTTTGCTATCGCAAATAATTGCATTTTACATACCTTTAATTGCCTGCAGTCAATATGCTGGTTCGCTTTCGAATTGGGACGAGGTGGCCCATTTTCATATTCATGAGTTTATAATGATTTTCACTCACCAGTGAGCGCTTGGAAGCTGGTTTTGGGAGGCATTTGGAATATATAATGGAACGCCATTACGGTATCCGAAGATGAAGCTGACCTCTGGATGACCTTAGAAATTCTCTTGTTTTTGTATAATCTGCCATAACAACAATGGAATGTCACGCCATTAATTGCATGGGTGATGTTTGATTGTAATATTTTTTATTTAATTTTGTTTTAAATCAAAAACATTGAGGTAACTAAATATACCATCAAACATTTAATCTTCGATCACTTGATACCTTTCCCGGTTTGGTTGCAGACAGGGAAAAAATCGTATCAAATCACATTAAGCATTTGATTTCGAAGCAGACGAGTGCCAGGGCCATTCAAAGTGACACAGGCCGTCGCACGTCGCGCAATATACTTTTCGGTGGAAATCTTGCAACGCCACCATGCCCCAGGGAGAGCGCTCCATCGCGTGGAGTGTGATTTCAATTAAATTAATTTAATTTTGCTCCTTACTTTAGCGCCGGCACCTCTTACCCCAAACACAGCTCACCAATCATCTCACAGTTCATCACTCACGGGGGTTTTGTTATTTTTTGGAGTGCTTTCGTTGTTCGCTTCTTTTTGCTCGTCTGAATTTTTCATTCGATACGCGCGTTCGCATCCGCTTTCGTCCGAGGACCGAGCTTTTTTTCGGGTTTCCGAGTTTCTTTCGTGTTGTTTTTTTTTGGCTGTGAGTGCCTCGTGTGAATCCCGCTTGTTTCGCTTTTTCCCCCAAAGGGGATGATGGTAATAAATTATGACCACCTGTGCGCAGGGGGGTGAGGGTCGTGACCGCGATCGTCACCTTTTTTGAGCATCATCATTGCTTCATGATTGGCATCATCGTCGCAGGCATAATTGTTGAAATTGCCATCTTCGTAGCGCACGGTGCCAGCGAGAGGTTTCATTTGAGTGGTTGTTTATTTTATCAGAGCAAATTAAATTTTCCACAGAAAAAAGGTCCTTCCAGTATAATCAATTTCGACCGACGTTCTGTACTGTTTTAAATTTTACATTCTTATTCGGAAACGGTCGTTTTGTTCGCGTTTGTTGAGCATTCTGTTTACTGTATTCTTTTGCATATACGTGCTCGTTTTTTTATGGTTGTGCTTCACAAAAATTAATGTACACATGTTGTCCCTACCATTCCATGCGTAACCAAGCGAAAAGTTGGACGCTACTCGCGACCAAATTATGGACTATAATGATTCCTCTCAACGCAGGGTCCATCGAAAGTAAAGTTTCGCGAGGGACTGGTGACTGTGATCGTTAAACTCAAATGTCGATGATAACAAATTAACATTACAGCTACACAGGGAACTTACTGGCTCTTGTTGTAAGCGTTCCATTACTTTACGACAATTAGGGCAGGAAGGGTCAACTTCAAAAGCTTCCCAAACGGCAGAGGGTGATGAGTGTTAGGGCACCGAGCAGGCATCGAATTTCACTGGCGAATACAACCGACGCTCGGGACGAGCTGTAGTGAGTGACGCTCAGGTCGCGTATTTCGGTATCTGTGAATTAAATGATACATAATAAAAATCGAAATTAAACTAGAGAATATATTTAGTGAAGAAGTTGAAACAGCAATAACATAAAATTCATATCCTGAGTTGGCTAAACCTAATGTTTAGCGAATTTGCAATTTTATGACTATATCTTTATCATCATGAGAAAGAAAATATTCTTCTTTAATTAATGAATGAACTACGTTGTTTTTCTGCTTTTCCAAATAAACAATCACATGAACCTTCCCTCGCGTGTTACGATGAAACCCTTACTGTAATCAAAGCAACTGAAGCGTGTGGTAAACACTTTCCGAATCTTGAGTGTTTGTTGACTGAAAACGCTGCGAAGCAACCAATTACTCTGCTCCACTTACCTGTGTTTGACGTGGTGAACAGAAAGCTCTCGGAAAAGTCGCTCCACCCGTACCGGTTCCTACCGATTCGACGGCACGTAGCGCAACCGTGATGCATCGATGCGTTGCAGCAAAGATCCCGAGAGGTGGTGGGAGAGGTTTTTCCACAACAGGGAAGGATAATGATTTTAATCACGGGGATGCAAAGAAACCGAATGAAGAGAGAAGATAGAAGACACCAGAGTGAGCCGATGGGATGGGAGTTGATTAAAATAAATTTAATTTAAATTTCAATTTGAAAATATGTCACCGTACCGCCTTTGATCGGCTTACGTGTGTGTGCTTCTTTTTCTTTTTATCCCAAAGAATATCCCTTGCGGGGCAGATCCGAGAGTTTGAACCGAGCAAGGATACGAATGCAGATACTCAGAACGCATCTGCACAAATGGATCCGATTCACATTCGCCCTGCCGTTGCTCCGTCTTCTAAGCCGGCCGTTCTTTGTCGGGCCTTGTCTCGATCGATCAAACTCTCAAGGGAGTGACGCGCCATTATTAAAAATCGATTAGAAGCAATCAATTTTATTCGCACGAAGCACGTCCAATCTGCGGCCCGTATTTGGCCTGGGCCAGCCGAGGGCATGCTCGGGGCGTAAGAAGATTAGCAGATTGTACGTGAGCGATGCGAGTGCCATTTTCGATCACATGTCCGAAACGCAGCGTAGGAAGTTAATACGCAAGGATCGACGCAAAACTGGATTGAGGATGGTATTCGAACGTTCGTACAGCATTTGAGAACGACGATACTGGATTCGTTGTGTGATGAATTTCATTCGCTGGAGTGCTCCAGCCGAAATGTGAGGCAAAACTGGGGTAGGTTTAATACTGAACGGATCATTGGCCAAAGCCACGCACAATGCCAATCCACTGCAGACAGTCTTCAATTGTCAACTGTTTTTTTGTGTACGTCTTTGTGCTAGACAGAGCATCGTCTCAAGCCGTAGCAGCCTGGAAGCCGACACGGGAACACGAGAAAATCAAAAGTTTACGGCACACCAACGGCTCTCCTAAGCATCTGAAAGCAGAAACCATTAATTTTCTGTCCCCATGTCGAACGGTTTTCCACCCACGGTGGGGTTCGCACACACTCCTCGTCCACTCCTCTTGGATGTGCAGCCGGTAAGAATCGTATTATAAAAGCCAAAGCCCTATGTCTCATCTCGACCGCAACTGGAGCCCCGTACGGGGCCAAGTGATCGGCTACGGTAAAGAGTCGTCTGTACGACCCAGCAGAATAGCTCCCAAAGGAACAACTGGGCCAGAAATCGGGATGATCACTCATCAATAATTACCTGGATTGTACTCGTGCCTCGTACTGCTGGTCCGGCTCGAGACCCCGTATCATGTAGCTCATACCCTGCGTGTAGTGGTGGGAGTAGGGAACGGCCGGCAGCACAATGTCCCGCCAGTCCGTCTTGGACCACTTGTGGTGCAGATTGTGGTAGCCATTGTTGTACGAGTAGCTGTCGTACGAGTTGATTTTCCGGTTGTAGTCTAGCATCTGTTATTTGGGTCAGGTAGGTTTTTTGGATTTTTCGCCCAGCATTCATTGTGGTATGTGTTGTTTGCCCCCCGTCCCGTTTTCAACCCCGTCCAGAGGTTGGATGCAAATGGTGCGTGCCGATTTTTTTTTTCCATTGCGGTCGTCGTCACCGTTGTTGTTGTTGGTGTTGCAATACCAAAACCCGGAAGCAGAAGCGACGCCCGTTTTTAGATTGGTATTTCCGTCGTACAAATTGCGGGATTTGATGGCAATATGAAGGTTGTCATGGTTGGTGGTGTTTTTTTTATGTCGTCGTTATTCCGTCCGTTCAACGCAGCGGCAACGGCACACCATTCGCCATTCGGTGGGTAGCGAAACATCCCGAAGCGCAGCCATTACACCCGTGAAGGAGATTCCGGAATGATGAATGTGACACATAATGGAGCACCGAGAACGAGAAAACGAATGAACCAGATGGGATTGAATTAATTCTTCTCGCTTCATGTCTTTGTAGCCAGGGGCGCTTTGTGACCAGGGGTGGGTGAAGAAAAAGCGACGGACGGGCCCGTTTTGTCGGCCTATGGAAAGTGACATCTTCAATAAAAGCGTAAAACAAATTTGACCCGACCCCGGGAGAGCGGGTGAGCGGTGGAACAACAGGCTACCCAATCGGATAATGATTGGAGAGCAAATGGAAGTGACGTTTATGATGACAATTCTATTGAACTTGATAGTTGGACTCCGGAAGGGAGCGGACGCTTGGGGACCACCTGGAATGTTGGGCAGTTCGTTTGAAATAATCGGTTTGCTTTGAATGACAGTCGAAGCCGCATCCAGGGAGCAGAGATTAATAGCGCTTACGTACATTATCACCCGCGTAACTGTGGTGAATTTTCCGGTTGTCCAGGAAGATGCCATCGTGCGTTGGGATCGTTTCACCGTCGACCAGCCGGTAGTACAGCTTGAACTCCTCGATCGGCGAGTGCGAATCGACGATCCAGGAAATGTTGTACTTGTCCTTCCACTGGCTGTTGGGTACCGATCGGAACACGGCCGTCTTCGGTTTGCCCGTCAGCGTGACCGTTTTGCGCGTCTTGCCCAGCTGGTTGTCCGCGATGCAGGAATAGTTGCCAAAGTCCTGCGGGTGCACCTTCCGGATAATGAGCGTGTGGCGGGCGCCCCGATTTTCGATCACGTGCCGTTCGGTTTGATCGATCTGCATCGTGTCCTTGTGCCACAGTACCTTCAGCGGAGGTGAAAATCGCGTGGTGAGGAGTGGTTTAGTAGAAAATGAGACAATAGAAGAGATGGGAAACAGAGAGATGGAAAGAGAGAGAGAGAGAGAGAGAGAACGAGAAAGAGAGATTGTGGAAGAAGAAGAATGGAAAAAGTAAAAATAGTAAAAACAGTGGTTTTGCTAGCACATTTAGAGGCAGATTGAAGCTATATGCATAATATAAAACCGAAATACTAACCGAAATGAATTGTTTATAAATGAGAAACTAATTTATAAATGAAAAACTATGCATTAGATCCTTAAGAGATCGTTTTGCACACACACGTTGTAATGTAAAATCGGGATGGAAATATAGTTATTTTATGCATCGGGAATTTACAAAATTCCCTTCGAAAACATGGCATGTAATTTGAATACAGTAAATAATAAAGTTGAAGGGAACACGTTGGACACACCATCCGTCGTTCTTGCATCACAATGCTAATTTTAATCCATAATCAAATGTTAATTCTGCTTCTGGGCAAACAAGCCATAAAAGGTTAATTTTTCCCAGGAAAAAAAGCATAAACGAAAGGAAATTATAAATCGTAGCGATAAGAATTACTGCCTGCTTGGGTCGGGTAAGCTAGTTAGCCATGCAGCGGAAAAGCATGCAGCATTAAAAAATATAAACAAAACCATAGCTCAACACCAAGCAACGCACAGGGCTGGCACGGAAAACTACTTACTTCCGGCTGAGATTCACCGTGTACGATACACACGAGCATTGCCTCCTGGCCCTCGCCCGAGTACACGATGGGGTTCTCGACGCTTATCTCCGGTGGATCTGGAAGAGAAAAGCGCCGAAACGGTTAGCTAAGTGAGGTGGAAATGGTACAGCGCTCGGCTGATTTACGAAACCTGACAAAACAAACATGTTGCACCCCGAAAAACGAAACCCCCATCCACCTGCTTTTATTCGCATTCTGTTACTTCGTTTTATGACGCATTAGCGGTGAGTGTGTGCGTTAGTTTTTTTCTTTCATTTCGTTTTTGCTATCAAATGAAATGGAAGCACCGCAACCGCACCGCTTGAGTGGGAAAATTGAATTTAATGCACGAAAATGCAAATGGCCAGCGGAACGTCTGGAGAAAGCGAAACGTTTGCCGGCGGCAGCAGAAACAATCAACCTTTACCACTGCTGTATAATTAAATTAATTCTAAACTTCAGCCCAACTGCACTGCACTTGAGGCGGACTTTGCGGGGCCTTTGCGTACTTGCTTCCCTCACACACCCACCCACACACACACACACACGATCACACTCACACCTACGAATCGTGTCCGGAAGTTCGTGCCGCAAGTTGCAAAGGCCGCAGGGGTGCTGGGTTTTAGCGCAAGTAGCATCATCAGGAAGTCAAATGTCAAATGACGCTAACACTTCGCACTCGCTTTTTCCATCGGTCATTTCGGTGGCTTAGCAAAGCACTGCAGGGCTTCCTTCCTGCCCGTGGTTAGTGAGGGTGGCGCTGAAGAGGGAAGGGAGGGGGGGGGAGGGGAGTTGTAGGTTAAATACGAGCCATCGTCGTGGCTAATTGGGCGAAACTAAAACCCCTCCGCCGGGCACAGGAGTCGGACACATCGGAAGAAGTCGGAACCGCAACCCGAAACTGCCTTTAGTAGCCCTATTAACAGACGGCTGGGCGGCTTATGCTCGTAAAAGTTTCACTACCACCCACCGGGCGAGACCCGGGGACGACTTCGCAATGTGAGCGTGGTCAATACGTTGCGTTCAAGAGCATGTTCCACATGTTCCGGCGCAGGCCGAACCGAAGCGAGAGTAAAAACGAGCCAACGGAAAAGCAAGGTTTGTTTTTCACCCTTTTCCAGCGGGGGCCAAACGGGAGAGAGCTTCAGTCGTTGACGTCGGTCGGCAACTTCAGCCGGATAATACGAATAGGAAATGGCATAATTTTATGCTTCACCATAAAGGTAATAGACTTGTTCTCGGGCCTTCTTCTGGGCCTTTTTTTGCTGCCGCCCACAGTCGTTTCGTGTGCTTTGTTTGCGCTACCCTTTTAAATTTATTTTCCCTTTCGAACGGGGGCAACAGGGATGGGTATTAATGAGAACGGCAAAAGCAAAAGAGCGAAATCCTTTCGGCCAAAAACCGGGGAAGTGATATAATTAGAGTGTACACTAAGCCGGACAGGAAGTGCGTGGCACGGCGAAATAAAGCATCGCCCGCTTTGACGGATGACTGGCACGAAAATGACCAACAAAGCACACCATGGCTTTAAGCGACCAAAAGGGCTTCCACTCGCTGGTTCGTTTTTCTCACCGGATGTTGAAGCCATGCCGAAGCGTGAATGCTACTTTGCCGACAGTAAATTAAGTTTATTCTCTAGCTGGAGCTGTGGCTTTTCAGCTGCAAATAAAATGTAAATTTTATTTCGAAAGGAAATGATTTGTTCTACGTTGTTTAGCAAAGCCCGACATTGTAGCTACATTTCCATCTGGCAAAAAGGGGTATTGCTTTTGTTGGATATAGGTAAACAATAAAATAAATCAAATGCAAACACTGCATCCTCGATTGACAATAATATTGATTTTTACGATAAGTAATTGAGTAGCCAATGGGGAACACGTATGGGCATAATTCCACGAACAGGGGGCACATTTTATGACCTGTCCTATAACATAAAAGAGCACGTGATTAGTTAGTGGCACGTGTCTGATGCTGCTGCGGCTGCTGGGTCACTCATGCGTTCATGTTTATTCATGCAAAGCAGTGCCAATGCAAATGTGGCTTGAAAAACCACATCAATTCCTCTGCTGGAAAGTATTCCACTCTCAACCACAGTCGTCTTTCCTGCGGCATGTGTTTAGTTTTGTGGGACTTTTACCGACACTAAACGGTGTGAGAGAGGGAGAGAGAAAAGGAGTAAGAAAGAACGATCCTTATCTTAATTGCTAATCGCTGTGAACCCATCATCACATTACGGTTCCTTTCGTAATTCGTATTGAGGAGCGAAATAATAAAATCCGAATAAAATAAAACGCTTACTCACGCACACATACAGGGGTGTGAAACGAGACAGTATCGTTTGTGGAATTCTTCGTGCGAAAGACTAATTTTCCTTCGCTAACGGTACGCAAAAACGAATCTCACCACGAAAGTCCTTAGCTAGTAGACCGAGCATTCTCTCCTCCCCCCGTCACGTTACGGACGAACGTATCAACGAACAAAAAGGCACCAGCTGTCACTCGGATTTCAGCGCTTAATTTTACGCTTGTGCTATAATTCAAATCTACACCTGGCCTCCCATAGGACGCAGAAGGCGCCGGCAAGGAAGAAAAGTCACCGTCAGATACTTTTTACACCCCGCACGAAGGAATTCCCGAGGGAACCGACGAAAAATCGCTATCTTTTCACCTTGACACCGGCCGTTAGACGATTTCAACGACCCGAAATAGCTCACCGCACAGACGGTACCGCTGCTTAAGGGGAGTGGGAGGGGGAGAGATGAAAAAAAAAAACACAACCGCAGTCGCCGGAAGGGGCCGCTGGAACGAAAGTAAGCTGGACGAAATAAACGACTCGCCAGCACGGAAAGGCCATAAAAATTACAATTATTTGTTGTTTCATCATGAAAATCGCTTTCCGTTCTTCTTGCAATCCAACCACGAGCCTTGGGTCGGAAAAGTTACTTCCCCTGTCCCCTTCTCTTCCCTTTCTCCCCAGCACATGTGTGAGCGTGATTGGAATGGCGGTCGTGTGTGTTTGCAGCAAAAGTTCGCTTGCATTTCTCAAACTTTCCAGTCATTCATTAAACGTAGCGGGCTGGACGTAAACTAATAAAAAAAAAACAACATGATGAGAGTGTGCGAACGAACGCTGAGTGCACTCGTATGACAGACTTTGGAAGCAGAAGCAGGGAGCGCTTTTTATTAAAAAATGGACAAGGGTCAAACTGTCGGATGATTATCGTCCGGATGCCGTCCGGAATCGTTACGTGCCGTCCATAATCTGTCATCATGTGACCGGTACCCCAGCGCAAACCGCATCGCCGTCATCTTCAGGACACTCGTTTCCACACCTACCGGCCACCCCGTTTTTGCACGCCCCTGTCCGTTCGTGGGCTGGTGTGGGGTCAGTTTGAAATTCCAATTTATTTTCACCTTATTTATCTTTGACGCCACACACCGTTCGGCACGTTTTCTTTTTGCTGGCGACGGTTTGCGACGGCCATTTTCATGGCGTGCGAGGGAGAGAGAGAGAGCCTAACATCCACATACTTCACGTACCACAGGGCTGTGTGCGTGAGGAGTTTTCTTTTGTTTCTACGTCACGTTTCCGTTACCCGTGGAAAGGATTGAAGGAGATGGGGGAAAGAGTGTTGCGTGTGGAAAGAATATTTCCCAGTCCCCTGCTCACCGCTCCACTCCACTGCCGTCCCTCACTCTACCCTCCCACCCAGGATACTCAAATAGAGTTCGGTTCGTGTGACCAAAGCCCATTCCGGTGCCAGGATTTCAAGCGGCACCCTTGGGAATGGAATCTCATTTATCACGAATGCTCTCTCGCTCTCTCTATCTCTCTCTGCCGACCCCTCATTTACCCAAGTTCGCGACGTGCTGGAACGTTCCCTTTTCGTGAAAATAATGAAAGGGTTATATCAACGGGTACGGCGTGTGCTTGGTGCGCCTGATTATGTGATAAATGCACGGTTTTGTTCCGAAAACCCAACCCGTGCCGTTGGGTTCGGGATCGTGAGCGGCGTCCCTCGGGGTCAGCCGATTGTAGAATTTGCATATGCAGATTAATACGGAAACTTCATACCTTGCAGTCAATGGGCAGTGCTTAGGCGAGCGCACGCGGTACTCTTTTTCCGAATCGCAACGAAGGGAAAACCCCGCGGCACCGATTGCGATAGTGTCGCACGGTTGTTGTTGTTGTTTTGTTTTCTATTTTGGCGAGCGTGTTCGTTAATCTGACAGCCCGCAACTTGGCTCGGTTCGTACCGGAATGCAAAAAACCTCGGGTCCAAGTACGCGAGGAGAACAACATTAAAATGCTGACGTTTTTTCACACGCAACTTAGCGCAGGCCAAGGTTTTACGATTCATAGCCCCGAGCGGTTAGATTTAATGAGCGAGTAGTTGATTTCGTGTGTGAGCACAGCATAGGGTATATATTTAAGGATTCATTTCTTCGTTTTCGACACGAACAGCGCGTTGCTGGACGTGTAGAACGTGCAATCGTTTCTGAGCTCACTCCCAAACGGGTAACGAGTCTAAGGAGGGCTTGTTTGTTCCAGGATCAGTAATTAAAATAATGTCATGGCACTTTCTCACTCGACCGATAATGTCAAAAGGAAGGAAGTCGTCTTAATCACAAGGAGCGTTCAAATGGCACACTATACCAAAAGATGAGTTATTTCATCTTTACAGAAAATTTAAAGTTTTTTTTTTATGCTATAGTTCGATCAAACTGAGAGCGTTTATTTTAATTCACAACAGCTTGACAGTCAAAAACAGGTTAAAAAGACACGCGTAAAAAGTTATCTCTTCTGCACCATTGTTCCCACTTGCAACGCCATATGATGCGCCACAGCTCCTGTGACATTTCACGAAAGCTCATTCTATTCCCAAACTGACAGCTATAACAAGCTTTACTTGACAGTTTCTGTAACGTCCGTCCAGCAGCGTTATCGCACACTACAAAACAAGATAGCATACACTTCCCGCGGGGTTTCAACTTGTTCGTAGTTAATCTGTCACTTCTCATGTCGCGACCCTGTAGTACCGGCTGATGACCAATCATCGTACGAGATGAACCAAGTTGGCGATGAAATTAAAAGTTGCTTGCTATGCCACGCTTCAGACACGTGAAAAAAAAAACTTTCGGCTGTCATGCTAAAACGCCGGGCGGCAAGGATCATTGGAGCGAGTGGTTCTACGTGAGGTTTAACATGTCACGCTAGTGAATGGGTGAGACAATATGGGCAACAGTTGGATTGTTGTTTGTGGGGAGAACGGATATTAAATTTTATTATACTACCACCGGCAGTAATGGTTGTAAGACCCAAGAATAATATTAAATGTTAGTTTTTTTCTGACCAAATCTACATCAGCTACGTCTTCGAAATACCCAATAAATACTTACACAGCACATGCAGAATGATTTGACTGGTCGCCACCTGTCCGACGCCATTGTTAGCCGTGCAGATGTACGTTCCACCCTTGTGCCGGTCCATGTTCTCGATGACGTACACGGGATTGGTGAACTGTTCCTCGCCTGCAGCCCCAATCGAGATTGATGCGATCGAGAAAAGAACACAAACCCAAATAGTGCATGGTAATCTATTCTGTACCCTTCACGGGTCCGCAGAAAGGTACGGAAGAAAAACATCAACAATTAACCAAACCGACTGGGACTTACCGTTCGGTAGCAGATTGTTTTTCCGGGTCCACGTGATGTTTGGCATCGGGTTACCGGTTGCCGAGCACTCGAGCCGCACCGGAGATCCTTTCCGGACCTGCAGATGACCGCCGGAGGTGACGTGAGTGATTTTCGGTGGTACTAGACGGTGGGGTAGGGAAGAGAACAAAGAAAGTGCCGTGTGTTAGGGAGCGGTTGGTGGAAAGTTTGTCAAATTTATCATCGAAAATAATCTTCCCCCGCATTCCCAAGGTCAAGGGTAAACGTTTTACCGCATGGTTTCATCTTTGATCTGGTTACAGAATCTCAAGCATCAATCCTTTTCCGCTATCGCCGGTTGTGCCCTCTCGTTTCCGGGCGCTTTCCCACCTATTAGTCTCGAAGTGGAAATCAATTAAAGTGTAATTAAATTAAGAGTTGAATAAATTTGCTTCCTTTCCATCCTGCTACAACCATCGATCTTGCCTCCGTTTTGCCAACCCGCGAACCCTGTTGGGAAAACATTTACACCATTTCGAAAACTCGGTCAGTGCGGATGAAGCTACCCTCAAACCTCCATCCCCCTCCCCTCCCAACGATGAGTGAAAAGTCAAAAAGCGCGTAATTTCCTTCCATCGACCGGTCCCGGTACTTTTCATTTCCTATTTCCATCCGCATCCACTTGAGTTTTCAAGTAATTAATTTCAAATTAAAGAGCGTTCGGCGGAGCACCCGGTTTGCGGTGGCTGGCTGTGGAAATAACGGCCCAAACACAACTTTTCGAAAGCTTTCAAGCAGGCTTTGTCGAACATTCACGCCGGGCGAGCTTTTGTCGTGCGCGATTCGAGACCCCGGCGTTTGAGGGCATTCGCACGGCGCGGTAATGTGTTTTGCGTTTTTGCACTTCTGTTCGGTTGAACTATTTTCCAAAAAACAATCCGGGTGTTTTCGGCAACGATTTCCGTTTGTTGCGAGCACAAGCTGTCTGCTTCAATTTGCGCTATTAATAACCTTTGTTTCGTGTACATCTTTTCCCAGACCTTCGTGGTACTGTTGTCCTCCGGCTAGTGGAGAAGCGCTGGGAAAAAGGTTGAACAATGCTGGTCCGTGGTGGGGAGGTGTTTGGGGCACATAATTTGTTTTTCACGGGGCGTATCAGGAAATAAAACTTAAGCAAACCACGTGCAACTCTCGAGCGGGTGCTGGTGAAGAATAAATACGATCATCGTTTTTATTTACCGAGTACCAGCTTCCTACAAAAGTGCCATTACCGACGGCATCGGGTTGATGGTGCCCGCGTCGTGTCGCTGCTTTATGTGTGAGATGTGTTTTGCTGCTCTTTCGCTGTCGTTGCTGACACTGTTCTTGATATAATGTAACACTTACACCGCAGCGAACAATCAACGGGCGGTGAGGAATTTTCCGTACCGTGGGCTCGCTTTGCCTTGCCTTTTATTGGTAAATTTAATGACGGATACGTGGCGTAATGCGGGACCAAATGGCGATAAAATGTGCTCAAGAGCTTCGATGGTGGTTGTTTTCGAGTAACAAACGGGAAAACTCGAGGTTCACGCACTTTGGAACGATTTGAGGTTTCACGAATGTCTCGCAGAAAACCGCAGCAGAACGCGCTTCACCTGGTATTTCATTGCAATTGAAGATGAACATCTTCCGTTGTCTTGGTATTTTATGAGCGCCCCAAAGTTGATGGGAAAGAGGAACAGAGGAACGGAAATGCTCATATCATGGAAATGTCATATCATGAGCATTTCCATACAGAGAGGAACGGAAATGCTCACGATATGACATTAAGAGTCATGCTATGAAGATTTTGCACATCTGATATTAACTAAAAGAAGTTTTTGCAATAGTATTTTCTGTTAAGTTTTATCAACTGAAGAGTTTTCCGTCCCACAAAGTAATATATTGTAGGCATATCATTTTTGCACCACGTACTATTAATTGAATAATTTGAATCAGTACCATTCTGATAAGTCACGGCTCTTACGACATTCACGCCCCATGTCCCAAGTGCCGTACTTTCCCATTCATCATCCATCTTTACCGGTAGCCGCAAAACATATTTTGTTGATTTTTCATTGACTCCCGGCGGAACAGTAGCGTTGGAACGAACCGTAAACGCTTGAGCGAGGGAAATTTATTTCCATTACATGACCCGAGTGCCTCCCTGGGTTGCCCGAACCCAGGAGGGGTTGAACTTGGATAGTGCGGGTAACCACAGCGATTGTAGATAATTTATATGGCTTTCCGCAACCCCTCGCTACACATAGGTGGATACAATAGCCGGTTGCCACCGGTCGTTCGAGGGATGTGTTTGACTGCAATGCAACAAATATTTCATGCCGCTGCCGATCCGATAATAATGATCCGAAAAACAGCACGTCCCTGGATTAAAGAGCGTGTTGGGTGGATGTGTGCTGGGATCTGGAATCCGGCGGTACCTGCTCCATTTTATAGCATACCAATCGAGCCACGGGGCGGGTCGAACGAACTCTGAACTGATAACGAGATAATCAACCGAAGGTTCGATCCTGCTTATCAAAAGGTTGCAATGGGAAGGAAAACTCCCAGCCCGGAAGGTGCCACTCGCTACGGCCATGAAACAATAAACTGTCCAAATATTCGATGCCTCTCCGATGCCCGGTCATTGACGGAATCCTTCGGCGTGCATCCACCTTCGGTGTGCGGTGGATTGAGGGAATCGGAACCGTTTCGATTCGAAATGTTTTATTTATTAGCTCTCCGTATGGTGATTTATTGGCGAGAGGAGTTTGGGATTAGTTTTGCAGTCACATAAATCTCACGTTTCGCTCGGGCCCCTCGGGGCCAGCATGATTTCTTTCGCTTTCCTGTAGCCGAAGTATTTATGTGGGTTGGTGGGCGCACCACGACCAAGCAGCGGATAACATGCAGAACATAAACTTCTCTCGCACTCACCTAACCACCTGTGCGGTAGCTTCTCGAGTCGGAAAAGATTTCTTGTGCGAAAGCACCGCAAGCATGAAGTACCGAGTACCGAGTTGGCTGAGGGAGAGATTTTTCTTATATGCTTCGATTCGTTTCATTACTCCTCGCCCAGGTCCACGGAGAGTCCACGGGAGATCAGGTCGGTTAGGTTATTTTATTGGAAAATTAAGAGTCCCCTTCCGCGAAGCGTCATGAAAGCGGAAGCTGGAAAAGTGCCTTGTTTATTATTGATTAGAATGGCATCCATAAAGACGGGCCCTGGGCCGGGATGGCGAACTTTATTGGGCTGATTGGGTGTCCCTAATGGGGGCCAATAAAACTCGATCCACACTTCCGCAGGCATCGGGCAGGTTGCAATGGATTGAAACGATCGGGAGAGCAACACTCGGTGGAACCTAACGGCATGGACGGGAACTTGCCACTCCCGGTGTGTGATTATAGCTACACATCGACTGAAGGGCTGGAAAATATGACCACCACATTAATCTTTTACATCCCGCCGTTCGCTTTTCAAATAACTGCTGTGGTGGTTTTCCCCCTCCCCAACACGCGATACGAATTGTGATCGGAATTGATTTTTTACCTTTTTGCCACCATTGTTTCGATCGCATGGAAAAAGAAAAACAAATACCCACAACATATGTTCTTTTAGTGGGCACTCCACGAGGCACGAATGGCAGCGGGAGCAAATTTAATCTCCATTATCGTCAGGAGCGCAACCGAAGCTGCAACAAACGTCCCCGCAAGGTTCGTGCAAACGGAGCTTACGCAAATATTTGTGCGACTGTCGGTTTCACTTTGTCGGATTACTAATTCTTTTCAACTTTCCCAGGTTTCGCTCGCACGGGCTGCAGCTGCCAACCGAATGGGTTCCGAATGCATCAAATACCGGCAGGAGCAACAGAACAGAAGGAGACCAGTTTTAAGCAAACATTTGCATTGGGGTTGGGGTGGCAACCATGCCAGCGGACAGTTGTATCTCCCAATTAGTTTATCAAAATGTAAATTTTTATTCTCTTCTCACTGGTCGCATTCGGGTTTATCCAGAGGGAAGCAACGGGAAAAAAACGGGGAAAAAATCCTTCAACCATTTAGCAAAACCGTACGTGTGCATATTTCTGTGGTCCACAGTAGGCCCGTGGTTGTCTGGCGATGCGAAGTAACCGGGTGAAACCCGGGCCCGTCGGCCAGAAACGATGTGTCACATGTGAACTGTTCCTGTGAACTCGCCCGCTTCCTGTTTGCTATTGTTGTGCATTATCTTTACGGAGAGGGATATTTTTTCTCGATTTTTCCTTTCAGTTAGGTTCAGTTCGCCCGAAAGGAGAGACAACTTTTTCGGCAAACGAGTTTTCGCCCATTCGGACATCGACTTTCCAGCGGCACGTAGTTTCGCGTAGTTTTTTTTTCGGAGTGCGCGCGAGAAGGATTTGAACTTTTAATTCGGTTTGCTTTTTGCTGCTGTTGCATGGTTTGCAACACGGCTCACATCAGATGTCTTGTGTTGATTCCCATGTTTCCCAGGCGCCCCGACGCAAATCCTGTAGTCCGCTGCGGACAGTGACAATTGCACGTGCAGTTTTTCCCTTCGCAAATGCTACCAATAAAATGGATGCACGGCAGACAAGGGCTTCGGGCTTCCGGCTGGTGGGTTAGAACAGGCGAGCTGGTGGGCACTTTTTTGCTTGCTCTAAATCCCCGACGGCTGCGGGATGGCCGAGATGAGTCTAAATTTCCCCATTGTTTCCACTACGTTCCAGTCGTACACTTTTCGCTGTCATGAAGGCACTCGACCCGGTGTTTCCTGCCCCGGTTTGCTTTGCGCATACCCTTTTCCACGCAAAAAAAAAACCCACGTCCTATCCCGCGCGCCGCAATTGTTGCGAGCGAGCACATTTGTTTTTGCATGATCGTGGACGAAGCATGAAGTGGAATGAAAATATGAATAACGAAGAGCACGCGAGAGAGCACCGTTTCCGGGCGGCAAGCGGAAAACGATGCAACTGTCACGGTTGCAATCGAGCGTAGCTTGTGCAAGCGAAATGATAGCGAGCGATGCACGGTTGTTTTGTTTTTTACCCTTCTATCGCTTCTCCTTTTAACACCACCCTTACCCTTCCGTTCCCACGATCATCCGATCGGGTGTTTTGAACGATTTTTCGTTCATTTTTCGACCGGCGTCGTTGCGGGCTGTCAAAGATGAGTTGATTTGACACGAATTTAAAATGCGATTGTGCCACGGTGCTTTTCATCCGTGTTTTCGACCGGATCGATTGAACATCGATTGCATAGGTATTTTAGAAGTCGAAGCAATTTGGTGGCATGTTGAATACGATTTTTTGTGTGTGGTTCACACGGTATTTTTGATAAAATCGATTATCGGAATACCATAGTTTTATTCAGATAGAACACTACCTGCATGTTTTAAGCATAAGGAATGGAATGCATTCGAGGAAACTTCGAGCATCGGCACTGAGAACAGTACTCATCCTTTGTGAATGAATATTCAAACCTGATATTGTTAAATAACTTCCCATAAGTATGCAGAAAATTGACATTTTATATTAACAATAATGAGCGATTTTTTGCTAGCATCCTTCACAGTTTTATTCAATCTCCAACCTACATTGCAAAGATGTCACACGAAACGTCTCGCTCGTGTCACTATTTCCATAGAAAAACTTCCCCTCGCTAGTTGTAGCTACATTATGATAATTATGAACGACTTTTTGTTCGGTACAGCTTTGATCGCAGAATACTTAATTCTGCAAATGCACCCACTCAAGCTCGTGGGCGGGACGGAAACCGCCCGAAGAATTTGCTACTAATTACTTTTATCAGATTTTTTCCCCCAACAACAGTAACAACAGCTCGTAGCGAGTGAGTGGGCGGTGGCTGGTCCGGGCGAATCGTTGCCACTGCGCCACCATCGGTGACACAATTATTCGTCTCAATGAACAGTTCGGCGAAACCGTTCGTTCCGGCATACTTCTGGTTACGCAAAATCCGAAGGGGTGGTAGGTTTTGCTCCTCGGGCTACAGCAGCCACCACGCCATACGTGACGCATCACTCGGTGGGATTGTTCTGGGCGGAAATAAATTCCATTTTATCCCAATCTCGACTCATCCCCTGTAGGCGTTACGGGAAACGGGTGACGCATTTCACGGCCGTCGCAGACTTTCGGTCGAAATCGTTATCGCACAACAGTTACGACACTTGTGCCCTGAAAAGTTTATTATTTCCGGCATCAACTCAACCGTCCCGCCGAGTGTGAGTGTGTGCGTCTGCCGGTCGGATGTATGTGCGAGAGTGTTTGAGTCTGTGTGTTGCGGGCTGCGAAACTCATTCTCCTTCACGTGGTGAGAAAATCCCGGAGGAATCGTTGTCACGTTGGTGCAAAAAGCTCGAACCGGCCGTCGGAGGTCGGATTCCGGGATCGGCCGAGAAACACGGGCGTGCTGCAGCGAACCCCGGGACCTACACGTCCGCTTGTTTTGGTACGTTTCAGCATCGCTGAAATCGCAAAATGTCTCTCGGTTTTCCGTTTTTCAACAACAGACTCCCGGCGGAGCAGGGCATAAGTCATTCCGTTCGGAATCGGATTCCCACGGCGCAAGAAAGCGACAGGGTTTCCAGCGAAGTGGAAACCAGTTGAGCATTGCAAAGAAAACAAAAAAAAAAGAAATAAAAAATGCGAAGAAGTGAAATAAAAATAATCCACGTGACTGTAGTGGCGAAATAGAGTCAAACTTCTGCAGATGAAATAACCCAAGGAGGGCGAGCGGGATTGGCCAGCAGTGGGTGGAAGACCCTTAAAAACCCTCGACCCACACGCTGACGGCACTGAAGCTGTAGTAAAACTTTCACCGTCCCTTCGTCCCCGTGAGTACGTGAGCGGTTTTTTTTCCCCCCACTCGTGCGTCTCATTCCCTCTGAGCTATCCCGGGGACAGGAAATCTACTCTCATGTGGAAGTTCATTTTCCTGCTGACTTCCGTTTCCGATGGCCTTAAAAAGGGAAGCGAGAAGGAGAGCAAGTGGATACGGCGTGCGAACCACGTATCAAATGGAGAAATGCTGCCTCCATACAGGGATAGTGATTGGGTGGTGGCGCATTGCGGAAAACAACTCCCTCACAGCATTTCGGACCAGAGCGTGGAACACATTTTCGAGGAAAAATTCCTCACACATACACCGTTTTTTTTTTTGTTTCGTTAAAGTGTGTGTATTTTTTGTCAATTCCACGAGAGTGGCAAAGGACAAAGGGGACAATAAACAGAGAGCAAAGCATCCGCCCGGACAACAGGCTGCCGAAGGAGGAGAAATCATCACCCGCATCAGCCGAAAGTTTGGTGGCTGTTTTTTTTTTTTTTTTGTTGACTCCAACCTAACCGATTGGTGGGACGGGCCAACTGTTGACCGGAGTTGGTTTTTCCAATTTGTTTCGATTTCGGTAACTGTGTGAAACCATAGCACGAATCCGTTCAATCAGCGACGGGTTTGGATTGTTTGCAACAAAGAAAAACTTCAAAACGATGGACCGATTTACGTAGCCTGCTCCCGGGTGCGTGAAATTGTTACAACATGCACGAGCGTTAGCTCGTTTCGAACGCATTATTGACCTAATGAGCCGGTTCACTATTATAATGCTAGCGTTTGCTTTGAACATTTCGTTTGCTCGCCCACGCGTAAATGCTCGTCACGATGAAATGCGTTGATTGAACGCCAGCTTAGCGAGTTAATTTACGCAAACCATTCACTAATCGTAGTGCACGAAGCTGCGTTCGAAGTTCGTCTTTCTGTTGTGCCAATGCTTCCACATCCACAGCGAACTGCTAACGTCATGAGTTCATTGGTTCGAATATCTGTCTGTCTGCGATTATTAGAGCCTAGACTGCACATAATACCTACAACGCGAGCCAGATCATAGCAGGCTGCTTTGAATCGTTTTTAAGCGCGGCCTACGTCGTCTAATAACGATGAAATGCGTGGCTTGCCGGGTTTCAATGCATCACGAACAGAATACGTGGAATCAGCAATTAGACTCGATTGCGTTCTATTTGATGCGAGACTTAACTGCGTTATTAGAATCCCACTGTTGATTTCGCGCTTTTGAAGTAAGGTGAGTAGGACGATCGGCGAATTGTTTCCCCGAAACAATCGCGGTGGGAATTATTTTGGAAAAATGTCTAAAGCAGGTGACCAACAAATCGTCCAATTAATGTGTGCAGCCAAAATCCATGGAGGATTCATTTCATTGGTTATTTTTTGCTGGATGTGATTCATTTTTAGTATTGATTCACTACATGCAGAATGGTTTCATCATTAGCAGGTTGAAACCAAATTTGTTATGATATTTGAGATGTAGTTTAACTATTTTATTTGAATGATTTAACAAAAAACTCAAATTAAAAAAGCAAATTTCCGTTTTTATTTTTTTTATGTACTAGTAATCCCATTTTTTTAAACCCCATAACCCCATCATCGAAGCGCTCTTTTTGCTCGCTCCACCGGGAACGGAACTCAGCCAATAAATCCTGACACAGGATGGTTCCGCTTCGGGCGCGTTTGGGTGAAAGTTTTTCCATTCTTTCATCCCCAGCTCCATCAGTTTACACGATCCCGGCATCCTTCGCGCTCTGGGTTTGCGAAGTTATTCCGTCACGTGACACCTTCTAAGCGTTCACTTTGCCAAATGAAATCACTCAAAAAGATTTAATAACCTACGATTGTTACGGTACGTGCGGTGAAAGTTGAAAGGTTGTGTTCGGATTTTTCCCGATCCGTACACTTTCCCCCTTTGTTGCCATTCCGGTCCGCCTTCCCATTCTCCGCGGGGCGGGGACATACATACCCCGGCACCGGCAGACAGTTGGCGGAGACAAGATAAGGGACACGAAAATCCGTCCCCGGATTCCCGCCCGGAGTCGCGGAGTCCCATCGCGATGATAAGGATGCGGCGTGGCGATGAAGAAAATCAGAAACGCCGGTGAACAGGAAAAAACCCACCATAAATCAGCATGCGAGACAGCCGTGCTTTCTTTGCCGGAACCGTTTCTTCCACCACTGCGCCACTGTGTGGTGAAGAATTTTACAATCCGGAAAATTGGCGGCCAAGGCGGTGGCGCCGGCGGCGGCGGCGTGAGGCGGGATTGGAAAATGGGCGAACATTTTTGCGCCATCGGGCACGAAAAGCGATCGATGATTCATCACACAGGACCGCGCACAGCGTGTTGGGCAGCGCTGGTTTCGCACGGCGAAAAGTTTTCCGCATCCCCGGGCCTAACTTCACGAACAAGTGTTACTGACGCCCGGGCAATGATAATGGGTCCGGCGTTTCATCCGGAAAACCGATGGTTGGGAGGCAACGAGCGCGATACGAGATGATCGGAAGAGCTTATCGGCGATTTGTTCCAACAACTCACAAAAGACGGGAAGTTTTTTTCTTCCTTTCGCTCGTGGGATGAGGTGCGGGATGAGCGTGTTTCGGTGTGTAGTTGACTGATAATCGCACCGGGCATGGGGTGGAAGTTTCATATTGTGCTTTTTTTTTTGGGTGGGGTAGAATCGTTGAAAGGATGTATGTTTCATGCAAGTGGAAACACTTTGTCAACAAGGTGCTTTGTGTGTGTGCAATCAATATTTGGAAACAGCTTCGCGAGTTTAGAGAGCTATTGAAGGGTTGGAATGATAAATATCCGAAAGGTTATCGATTTTAGATAAAAGCGTAGCACGCGTTTCTTCATAATAATGTGTCATGTTGCACAAAATGCCGCTTTTTGCTGGAAAGCAATTTACAATCCCATACCTAGTGCTTTGGATGTTAAAATACATTTTGATCATAACAAATTCATTCCTAGGCAGAGTTTACTTACCGAGAATTTCCACATGGTGCGTGATTTCCCGTGGATCCAACATCGCTATCTGACAGCTGTAGTCACCTGCGTCCTGCGGTACTGCATCGCGTATCTGCAACGTGTAGCCGTTGACGAGCCGGAGGCGTGGATCCGGTGTGACTTTCGTCGGACCCGCGGTCAAGATCGCAATGCCTCGTTTCCAGGCCAGCACGTACGTTCCTGCGATTGGGTGGTATCGAATGGAAGAGTTTGATTAGTACACTTTATGGCGCTCTTCCCTTACGAAACGTTTTGAAACGTGTCCAATTTCACCAGCGAAGCTTTGAAGATACTTCAAACAAAACGGGAAAACAATCTCCGCTAGGAGAAGAATAGGATGCCAGCTGACACTGTTGCTATCAACAGACCCTCAGTCAGCTCCACCTTATCGAAGGACGGCAGTAAAGTGTAAGTTTTTATGAGTTCTTGTTAGCAATAAAACTGATAACACGCACCCTGCTCAAACCCTCCCGCAACCCAATGTTAGTTGTTTCCTCCTTTGTCATTATTGTTTCGTGGGTGCCGTGATTATGCCTGCACTGTTTTCTGTCCGTTTGGCCAAAATGTTGAAACGAGCCAAAGTGATCAAACATTAACTCGAGCCGTTGGGTTGTGTAACTATCGCCGGACAGCAGCCGAAGTTCCATTAGGTTTTCGCGGTGCGTGCCCCGCGTAAGCCGTAAATCCCTTGACGCGAAAAACGAACCTAATTAAAATTAATGAAGTCGCTCGCTATAAAATTACATGCAAAATTGATCCAAAAACCCAAGCGTCGACAACGTCTCCGCCTTTCTGCAGGAGCGGGCCCAGTTCTTCGCTCCAGTGCCCCGACGGGCTATCGACGGGCCGAAAAGTCCGGTCGAGTCGTTAAAGACCGAAAGAGTGGATCAGTAGGGATCCGATGGTCGATGAAATGTTATTGCCCTTGGTTCTTGGGTATCGCAGACTGTTGGATTACGTGGAGGGGGGACGCCTACTGCGAGAAGGAGGAATATAACCATTACCACCAACCCGGCGGGTATTCTAGCAGCTGACGATGTTTTTGAATAGGTAATTCCGTAGCACCCATCCTCCCACCCTGCATCCCGGACACGCGAAAAGATAACGACCCGAACCTCGGCGTCGGTCAGTTTCCGGCGATAACTGTCACAGCCCAGTGTGGTTTGGGCGCTGGTGCCGCGGGGCAAATCACGGGGAGCCCACCGCGGCCACTCGCGACCAATCACTCGCTAACTCGCTCCAGCAATTCGCGCGATAATCTAAATGTTTATTCAGTTGAGACAAATTTTATTTTATTGCCCACCGGTTTTACGGCCGCTACGACCCAAACGCGGGAGAGGGAAAAACAACACGGAGCGTCACTGATAGTAGAAAGTGCTTTCGGGGTGGAAAAGGTGCGTAACGAATCGTGCACTAGCTGCTATCTGGAATGGACATTGGGTTTGGAGATATCGAACCGTGTTTGAAGGACTAGCTGGTTCGGAAGACGGATAGGTTTAGGGTTCATTAGAGCGCATGGAAAAGGATACGAAAGAGTGCCCTTTTTTGATAGCTTCTGATTGTTACATTCATTAACAAATTGGAACGATGAGCTAAAAAGCAATGCTCTTTGTTTTTATTGATAGAAAACTGTAACGATATTGTACGTCGCAAGCTTTTTTCCATTTGGTTCATAAAATGATAGCCACAATTCTAGTTCACATTCATCCGTCATTATTGTTGTGACAGTATTTTGATTCACGTTCCGCCACATATGTCACATGTGATGGCATATTTCTGTATCGAAGAAATCGATACGTACCCACTTGTGCGTGATCAAACGATTCGGGATGTGGATGTGCTGAGCGAAGGCCCTTTGTTTTTGTGCAATTTTCCACTTACTCGACTTTCGGTTCGAGCGTTACGGATGGAAAGGTGCCGGTGGTTGCCGTGTTTTGCACGGCTGTCATTTTTGCGGTAGTTCACATTTCACCGAACTTGTCGGAGCTTCAGAGGCAGACACGGAAGCTCGAACAAAAACGAGCAGGGAAGCTGTCATATTCTGGTTAGCCTACAGGATTCAGGAGTCGTCTGGCAGGCTCCGTAGTAGCCTCGTGCGGGCACCATGGCGACCGTGTAAGAAAGTATCCAGCAGAGAGTAATGTGGCGTCGTTCGGATTTTTTTGGCATTTCTGGCATTTCCCCATACCAGAGTGTGTATGTATATGTCTGCAACGATGCAATAGCTCTCCACCTCGTCTAACTCATCGTGTTTCGGCAGACATTCGCACCGCAATCAGATCGAGGGAACATGCGTCGAGCAAGTAGTACAAGTACCACTGGCAAGGGAGCCACCTGAGCACGAAGAAAAGCGATGTTACCGTGCGGATATCGGACGGTTCAATAGGATCCGCTTTAGCTGGTGGGATGTTGGACAGTGGCTCAACGTAGCATGAACGTACGCACGAGCATTGGTTGCATGGCAGTGGGTGCCGACACAACATCCAATATGGGATCTGCGTTTGACACAATTCAAATTGAGTCTCCGACGAGCTCCGATGGGTCTCCCAATGGTACACGTGAGTTTTCGGTGTAAGTCGCCGCGCGGCTCGAATCGATAAAATTTCAAAGCGACATGTATGCGGCAGGAGAGTACGCGTACCCGAAGTAGCGACCAGATCCCGTGTGTAGCTCATCGGCGTCATCGGCCTTATTGACGCGCGCGGTTTCTGCGCTTGTCGTTGATTGATTGTCATAAATAATTGTACCACCAAGCGGTCGACCTGGACCGGTCCGTGTACGCGAAGCACGCCAGATGGTTCACCCGATTCGATCCGGGTACCCCAGAATCGATAGAAAGGTCATACCAATCCGTCGTCGTCCGTCGATGCATGCTTCGATTTGCGGCGAAAAAATTTTCCTTTGAATTATGGACGACATCGCGCATTGCGATGGAGTAGGTGTTTCGAGAACAAAGCAACCCAACCGTTTTCGAGTGGAATGAAGCAATGAACGTGGGATTATCAAAACGGCATTATTAAATTGAAATGTTCGACGGGGACTTTTGGGTGTTTGGGATTTTTGGGTGTAAGCACTTTGAGTAACTGACAGTTTTCTGCGGCATGGTTGGTTGTCAATGGACAAATGAAGGCTGATTTATTCGTTTATCTTGTCCTAGTAACCTTTAAGAATAATTCAAAACAGACCAACGTATCCTTCCACCATTCTATTTATGGAAGGTCTAATAATACATTTCAATCAACTCAGTATCGGAATTCGAAATCCAACATCGGAATTGCTTCTGTACTTTTTTTTTCGAAGAGTGGAACGATTTAGATCCTTCCTGTTGCTCCGGAAAGTTCAATCGAATTGAACTAGTGTTATAGTTGTCTAGACATTTTTCTCGTTATGACCAGGTGTTGCTCAGTACTGATATTAAACGAATTTTGTCCATTTATAATGCATGGGATCAAAAATAACACAACGTAAAGTCGATAGTCCAACGCTCTGTCTCTCTCTCTTGAAAGCCGTCCAAAGTGTCCTTCCAATGCCAAGGATATTCCACTATATTGATTGAATTGGCAAACAAAATAAACTCGACCACTCGTTCGCTGTCGGTCAATGGCTACGCTCGACCGGTGTGTCGGAAACAAACCCCGTTTCGGCGAATGATGTGCTCCATCCCTCTCACATACACCTTTCCCACCGAAGCCTATTCCGGTTTATCCCAAGTTTGCCGTTTTCTAGCCAACTGTCAAAGCAAATCGATTAATGTCGTTAGCAATAGGTCAGGATCAAGCGTATCCTCGTAACGTTGCAGGATCGGCTGCACTAAATCACTTCGGAGCTAGCGTGCCCAGGCACGAATACACCCTCCTTGGGGCAGGAAAGAGGACCTATGCAATCGGATGTGTATCTTTCCGGTGTGCCGAGGCATACCGGACGCACGCTCACCGACTGATACGGAGGATTTGATGAATGGCCGCTGATTACTGGCTGCTGATGGTAGTTCGGGCGACCTTTGCCACACGGTGAAATATATTACGAACGGTCCGAAGTGAAATCGGTATGCAGCACGATGACTCGCGTGGATACCGTGGATCCAGTATGTTATTCTGTTCCATGCGATTGCCTGCACGGACCTGTATTGGCTGATTTATTCGCATCTAATAAGTTGCAAGGCAAACAACCAGTGCAAATTAATATTATTATAAGGCAAGCGTCACGAACTTCACCGATAATAATGGATGAGTTTTGTTGGGACGTTTGCATATCGCCACGTTGTTGAGCAACAAACATAGTTTGCTGGAATTCTGTTGTGGGTTAGATATGCAATGTAATGTTTGGCGAATTATTCAGAGTAGGCTGCGATTCAAATAGGACACATGTTTCAATTATGTCAGGGACATTTTCATAAAGATATAGCGTCGTGTAAGAAATGGTTTCATATGTTGGCCTGGCTCGATAAAAATCTCTCATAAAATCACATATAATATCTAAAACATCAATTTTCAAGCGATTTCGAGTTAAAGTGTCAATTATTGTCTAATAAGTTGTCGGCCCTGTGACATATTGTTCCCACTTAAAAATGCGAACCCTTGCTCTCACTGTACGCTAGACTATGTGTGCCTTTTTTGGTGATGTTGTTGTCGTTATTACGTCTGCACGTGGAGGTCAACGTTTGTTTCGAAACACTTTTTGCGTGTTGTTGCCTCTGTCGCTATGTACCATTATGTTTGACCGCAAACAAATTTTCACTTCCACCACGTTTGGGGCCCGTTGTCGAGCGGTTTGCTTCATTTTTCTATTCCACTGCCCGGTTTTGCCACCACCGCGGTCAAACATGGTACGGAGGTATTGTTGCATATTAGCGAGAACGGTGGGGAAAATTTATTGCCTGTAGACACCACAACGGACCGCGATCGATCGATTTCTGTTTGGCGCTGGTCAATGAATAATTTTACCCACCGTTCTTCACCCGATCGATGGTGTGCTTTGTGTAAAACTCACTGCTGCTGCCCGAAACCCCACCGACAGACGAACGACAAGCGACGGGTTTGAACTCGGAATACAAAAGGAAAAACAAATTTCTCCACCTCATCAATGTTGCAGCAGACTCTCTCGGGGAGTGGGGATTCTCCACCGCCCTGTACCCTGTCTCGGGTCTCGCCAGCGGAAACCAACGACAGCTATGAATTCAAAAATATGACAAATTTCCCTCCCTCCCCGTGGCCTTCCCCGAGGGAGAGCAACCGCATACCAAGCGCGGAACCTTTTCCTGCCGCTGTCTTTCGCTCGGGAAAACAAACGGTATCGAAACGCAACGGCTCGCGCGGGTACCGGGGACGCTGTTCTGTGGTTTTGAATTCCATCGTCGTTATAAATTTGCCATCCATAACGATGGCATTAAATATTGATCGGGACGGGTTGGTGCGGATTTGCCACGGATGCCGTGGTTTTTCGCCTCGCCTCTCTCCCGGGTGAAATTCTCACGATACCGATTCGTAATGACGGGCGGTTTGTCTTTTCGCTGGGTGGCACAGAGGACCAGAAGTCGGGATGTAATTTATTTTCCATTTAAGTGCACCATAAACAGTTCAATGACATATTTCTTTAAAAAAAGGGCTGGCGCGCGGGTTTTGCTTAAATGCCTGCGCGCTCCGCTTGAGGTCACGGACACAGGCTCCGACACCGGCACCGGGATTGATTTATTGCGCCATGATTGTTTGTTTTTTATTGACAAACCCATTCCGTGCGCAAAGATTTATGTCGATTGGTTAGAAAATTTGCCAACAATTGCGGCACGGCGATTGAAAAATCTCGCTCCTCGTCTGGGAACGGGTGATCTGGTGCAGCGGAATGGCATTTCTTGCGGAGACTTAAGGGCAAACGCTTAAATTCCATTCCTTAAATTAACTTGGTGGTGGGGTAGATTCTCGTTCGAAATTCCTCTCAGTTTACGGTGTAATCCTTGCCTCACAGTAAAATGTACTTTTTTGCTTCTTCACAAAATAAAAGGTTGAACCTATAAAAGAAATGAATTGAATCATCTAGCAAAAGACGAAAGCTGGCACCGGCCGCTGAAGCAAAAGGATCAAACGGTACGGTATTGTACGGTGAGCGTTCTTTGTTTCTTTCAACAAAAATCTCCACACAGGCTGAAGGCTGAAAAAAAATAATCCCAAACACAGTAACAAGCACCGCCTTTGAGTTGAAATCCCATTTACAAATACAACCCCGTTCAAGCCGAACCGGGGGTCCGAAGGAAAAATATGTTTCATAATATAATAAAACCCAACTTTCGGCCGCCATTTTTTTTTATCTCCACTCGGTGCGACCGGGATTTTGGTTCACCTAACCCTACCCCTCGGCAGCAAAAGGTGGGTTTACCACCATCCCGGTGGGATTGGGATCGACCGGAGAAGCCTCGAAGCCATATGCGTTTCACTCACCGAGCCCGGAACAAACAAGCTAAGGTAGGCGGGAAAAACAACGAACAGAATAGGGGAAAAAAATGCTAAGGGATAAATCAATTTGTGTTTTATTTGCCTCATTCCTTTGCCGGCTGTGGCAGAGGGTCTCGTAAAACCGAACGTGCTCTGGCCAGCTGACCGACGAAGAGTTCCACGTACGTACAAATTAAGGCAGGCATCGGTGGGCGAAATGGTCATAGCCACGGGTGAGGCGAGGTTGAACGCCTTCAATAAGCTGTTTTAGATGATTTTTTTTGCCTACCCTAAGCCACACACTGACCAGCACACTGGTCGGACCGAAGCGCACAGGACTCCTGTGGATAATTTCCACATAGTTATGGCTCCCCTGGGGTGCTCGTTGGGGTGTAAAAAATATTCCAAGAAATGGATGCCTTTCTCGAGCCATTTATCTGCCGCGGAATGGATTCCTGGAGGCGTGAGATGCGTGAGGCGGTGATGCATTGCGAGCGTTTTCTTTTTCGGACTTTCAAACGGCAGACTGAGCCGGAGGTTGATGGGGCTACTCACCTGGAGAGGCTACTTCGCAGGGTAGTGTAATCGTATCGCCCACGGCGAACTTGAACGCTTCCGATCTTGAGATGAACAGTGGTTCCGCTTTGTTGAGTATTTGACTAGCTGCTTCTCCTGGGGAAGAGATGGAACCAGACAAAAAAGAAGTGTTAGTAGACGGCTTTAAACTGTGAGTTTTACTGTTCGATACTTTCATTTGAAACCCCGTTGCTGAGCGTCACATTGCGGCGTGACGTTAATGCCAGAACCGACATAAATCCTACCATTCTGCTCCAGTCTTGGGCTGAAAAACTTTTCTTTCCTCTTTCGCTGAATAATTTATATACATTTTTAATTGGTGATATAAGAGGCCATGAATAGCATGCAATTGAGCTTGAAACGCCTCGTCCCGCCGTTGCGATTGCATCGTCGAAAGTGGAATGAAATCAGGCCATCGGAACGAACGAGTGGCCGGTTTCCTTCGCTCAAGATAGTTCCTTTCCGAACTTCCGCACGGGCGTGGGCTTTACGAAGCCAGCAAGCAAAAAAGCTAGGCAAAAGTTTCTGGACTTTCTCCGACGTTCGGGCGAAGGAAAAACCTCGCACGGACGGGATGTCCAGCAGTGAGCCGGTCGGCCCGGCGATGGTTGAATAATAAATGGCACTTGGTGAAAATTATTCATCCAAGCGCACCAAAGTAGGGAAAAGTTTTGTCTCTCATATTAATTGGCCAGCTAAAGTCGTTGGTCTAACCGAAATGCAGCGTGTTGGCTCAAGAGTGCAGTTGGTGGCTTTGGGATACCGAGAAAATGGATAAGGTTTTGAGACGGGATTTTTACGGGCTTACGGTCTTCTCGTGTTTATGAAGCAAGCCTTTGGAGTATTTTTTTCTTTTTAAAAAGTGCATAATATTGCTGCTTTGTATGCCGTTGAAAAAACTTCAGTATCAATAATAATATAAGTTCAGCGGATTAATTGAAAATTTTAATATGATTGAAAACCCACTGACACCTCAAATGAAACCTTCTCCATAACGCCTCTTTCAGCTCTGATTTCTACGTGAGAACCGTGCGTTCTTTTTGTCACGAAAATCGAAACCACCTTTATAGATTTCTGTATGTTCCTACCTACCACGATCAATACGCTCGTGGTTCCATGAAACTTGCACGCTGCCAGCACCAGAGATAAATCTATTTATAAATCGTTTAAATAGATGGATTCAGTGAAAGCGCTGCTTTCTCGCCCTATAGCTCGTGCGGTCCTGGCATGTTGTAGTCGAAATCTTTCCCGCAAATCCCGGTGCGATCTCACCGTACACGTACGTCTCAGGGAACCGAGCGCCACATGAGCCATCTAAAATACGTGTTCCGTTTTAGCGTGTGGCATGGCAGGGTGGATTATAATTGTGTTTGCCATCCCTGACAGGTGGAGTTTTCCACTCGGCTGGCTCGGTGGCTGTCTCGGTTATATCAGGTTGCACGCGACGGCCGGGATCTTCCGATGGCAGCTTGGTGCTTTGAAGCAACATGAGCCGGTGCCTCGTGTGCATACAGTGGAATCATTTTGGCAAAACCGGCGCGAGTTTCAGCTGGTTTCGGTGCTGGTTTCGAGCGGGAGCCTTTCCCGCATGGCCTGTCGTCGCGTGGAGTTATTTCGAAAACAGCTTCCGAAAACCTTGCCCTCAGGGTCTCGCGTATGGCGCATAGTTAACGCACAAATTACTTTACGGCAGTCTGCATCTCTTACACCATTAACCAATTTCATCACCAAGCTAAAGGTTAAAAGACGGCCCGCTTCACGTGGGGTCGGTTTTCATTCCAACAAGGGCTGCTTGGCCGTGTATTGTTCAAAATGGGTTGAACGTTTTAAAGCAGCATATTTCCAGATAGATTAAACCAATTCAAAGTTAGTTATTAATAATATTTTGAGCATCACAGATGGAATTTTCAATTTACAGATAATTGTTTTTCAAATAGAAACGGATAAGCTTCAATGCTTCATTTTTGTGTTTGAAAATTCCATACAAACCTGCGGGATAGAAATCTCTCACGTGCGAAACTACGGTCTGCCAGCCTGCCCAGCATCACAATAATCCACACGAGGTTCAAACGAAAAAGGCTCAAATTCCATCAAATAACTATCTCCCACAGGACCACATGATGTATGATATATGCTGCCAACCCTTCTTTTCTATCCGAGAGGTGGGCATCATCCCAACGTAACCGTTGCCCTGTCAACGGGTCGATTTTTATTTTCCCTCCCACCCTTATTGAAAACGTGTGAAGAGATTCGCCTGCTGCTCGTACCGGCTCACTTTTCTTCATCTTGCGGAAAGTTTGGCCGGTGGCCCGGGGGGAGAAAGAAAAGTGGGAAAAAAGCTCGGAACGCCATCACGTCGCACGCTGGCAGCATATGAAATGAGCGTCATAAATTGTGCCCGATTCTTCACCATCCTTTAAGGGGTGGCCGATTCCCTGGAGGGGTTTGTAGTTTACTTCACCACTGGTTTGCTTATGAAGAGCAAGGAAGATACACGGTCGCTTTTCCTTCGCAGCAAATGAGCCACGGGAAATGCGAAATCGTTTTCACTTTCATCATCTTGTTCCCGCAATTTTCGCACAAAGAGTCACCGTCGAGATCGTGAGATTTCGGCTGCTTTTCCTCGGTTGTCGTTGAATGTATTTTTTTTTGTGCGGTTGTGAACCAACCAGTTGAAATTGGAACAATTTCTTCCAATGGCAAAACAACAACTACCAACATTCGCTGCAGGGCATTTTATCAGTCCCGCTATTGCGCTTCCATTCTCTTCCATCGCGCCAAAATAAAGCTTCGAAACTAATTTTGAATAACAGGAACCGTTTTCGTGAAAATGGAAACGGTGGAACATGGAAAAACATAAACCCACCACCGCCAAGAGCAAACGATTGCCATTCGGGGCCATAATCATTTCGTGCCTTAATTGTAATCGTTTAACCAAGGCAGCACAAAACATACGCTAACAGCCTTGTTCATGATGTTCCCAGGATGGTTGTAGAAATTATGCAAAGTTGCCTTCGAAAGTGCACACACACGCTACCGAACCGTTCGTGAGCAGCTCGGTTACCATGACGCTGAGCTTGAAGCGTGAGGGTCTGCTGCTATCGCTTTCACCATCTGTTGTCAATTGAAATGCGGAAATAAAATGGGAAAATCATAAACCCGAGCTGGGGGGAACGGTGTTAATAGGACACTTTAGTGGATTAGGATAGTAAGCATTGCCAACGGTCGGGCACGCAAAAGTTTAGCGGACGGGAAATAGTTTCATAATTTCTTAAATAAACGTGATTACGTGCGTGAGCGGGCGGAGGGTTTTAAATAGGAGCGTTATTGAATTTAAGCTTCTGGTTTTCATCCTCTTCATCGCGAATTTAATCGACGAAACGCGCCGCACACACACACACACACACACAAGGCGCACCATCCTGCGCTAATGTAAAGGAAATTAAGCTTTCCTGCGGAGCGAACGACGATACGGCCCGGTCCCGTGTCTGCTCAGCGAGAACGACGGTTTAAGCTTTTAACGATCCACACAAAGCAAAAATTGTCCACCCATTTGGGAGGAAGTGAAGCAGGCACGGGCGAGTCACATCAAACGGTGCACGTAACCGTCTAACGGTTCGAGTCGGTTGGTTTTATTTTGTTTTCCACCGCGTTTCCCTTGTGCGCACCGGTAAATTTTTAGAAGTGTCGCTTTTACCAGCCAGATGGAACTGAAAAGCCCATCACCATCATCATCATTATTGCCCTCTATCTCATAGTCGCTGTACCGCTGACGTCGAACGAAGCGTCCAATATCCCTTTCGGTGGACGGCAGCGCGTAATCCACCACTCTCAGGGCTCTCCGGAGCAGATTGGATTAGCAGAAAGTTAGCAGACCGTGACAGCGAACGTTCACGTGTGTGTGTTTGTGATGTGTGTGTGTGGGCGCATCCCCGTTTTGCATCCACACGTTCCAAATCACTCGCCCGGAAGGAATCGGCTCGACAGGGTAGAATTGAATCAAGACTGGAATTATGAAAATTTTATTAACCGCTTAACACACATGAAGGGAAGTGTGCGAGCGGGACAGTGAGAGAAAGGAGCAGGGAGAGAGATCGCAGCTGCAATTAAGATAAAAGCCCCAGCACAAGCGAAGGACACATGACATACGCGGTGTGTGCGTTCGTTGCAATCCCACTTTGGCCAAAGGAAAGCCAAAGTGGATTTTAATTGCATTAATACGACGGTTTATGCTGGCGATTATCAGCTTTCCGTTCCGATCCGCTTCGCTCGATGAGATATCGTGGACCGGGAGGATTAAACAACGCGAAAGCGATTCGGTGGAAGTTTGTTAATAAGTCTTAAGGGCATCGGGTTTCTGGTTCGCGCGCGTATCGACTCTGTAATGCATTTTCTCGTCCTCGTTCCGTTCGGAAAGAAGCGAGAGAGAGAGAGAAAAAAACCTACCAAAGTTACGCCCGCTCGTCGTAAAAATGAGCGATCTTTTTTGTTTTGTTTCGTTCGCAGGCTTCCCAGTGCTCCGGCTTTTTTCTCCGCCAGCAAAGCCAGCAAACTTTTCCTTCTCGCGTAACCAAATTAGTAACGGCAGCAGCGGCGGCGGCAAAATAAAGAACTGTCAGGTTCATGTACACTGCCATGTCTGGCGTGACGGGTCGTGTCAACGATAAATCAGCCCGTAAACGAGCCTTTCCGTCGCCTGCACGGATATCATCCACACCCAGACCGCGGGGGAGTTTTCGCGCGCACATTCACCCACCCACCCACCAAAACCCCACCCATTCCGCAAAATGTGGTTATCGTTCACAAAGTTTAATTATCTCATAAATTCTACGTTATAATAATAAGATGCCCGAAAATCGGTCCCGTGCGCGGAATGGAACATATTTTTCTGCCCTGTTTGCCGCTGGTTTCCGGACCCGCAGGCCTCCCCAATTCTCCTCTTCACGCTGTGGCAGGTGTGTGGTTTTTCATGGCAGCTGAAGATACCACACCACGACCCCGGCAGATGCTGCTACAGAAGTGAAGCTGCCGTATGACCGTAACGATAGGTTCCCCCCCGGTCCCGGTGCGTTTTGAGCCGGTTTCGCTCGCGAGACTGCCGACGCGGTATGAATTGCTTAACTTCATTATATTTTAAATCTTACGCTCCTTCCACCGGGCTGCTCTGCGGTGGGCGGAAAAAATCTTTTTCCCAAACCCAGATGGAAGGCGACAGCCGAAAATGGTTGCTGGCTTCCGCACGGCGGTGTGCATTATCGCGATCGTGGGGGGGGAGGGGGGGGGGTGTGACGTTAGAGCAGCTGCTTAATCCTCCCAGAGTCACTGATTTGTGTAAGCGGGAATGAATATTTTAAACGCAAACAGGGCCATTTGGGGAAGGATTTTTCGAACAGATTCCGGTAAAGCTTTCATTTTTCGATACACTTTATACACGTTGAGTGATGATTCTTTTCTAGATAAATGCACGTTATTGTGACGCTTATTTATATTATTTTATATTGAAACTGCTTCATTTTACAGAATAAAAATGCAGGAAACACGCTATTTGCATAAAATTCTCATTTTCCGCTGCAAATTGCACGTGAAGGGTGCTCATTCGATCCACCATTCCGGTGCATGCCTTTTCTCATTAAATTTATTTATTTCCGCTGTACAAATATCTCCCAATCAAGACAGATAGTGTGGCAATAGAGTCATTTGCAAAAGTTTGCTCTTTGATGGCGACCGGCACTAGAGACGAAGACACACAAAGCCCCCGAAAAAGCAGGGATTAGGAGGATTGGCGATGAAAATGAGGTTGAGAGGAAGCCACCCTCAGTTTACTTTCTCAACAGGCCACACTCGAAAGTGTGGCAACATGGATCGGGAAAGTGAAACAATAACATCCTTCCACTTTCTGTTACAATCTCTTAAGCCCTCGGTCAGAAATGTAAAGCAGGTCCGCGGATCATCAAGACGAGCGAGTAAGCGAGCAGAAACGACAACGGCAGAAAGAGAGAGAGAGAGAGAGAGGAAGAGCGAAAGACAGAGCGAGAGATCAGACAGTGTTGGCGGAGTTTAAATGAGCGCTTTAATAGCTTTTGCTTTTTGGTGGTGTCGGATTCGATTCGAAGATTGCCGTCGTGAATTGGTAGGATTTTTAGATGGGGCAATTATGCGTGTGAAATAGGTTTGATAATTTACAATGAATCGAGATTATCGAACGAAAATGTGTCTACTGCTGGTGATTAATTGATCGCAGAAAAGAGTGATTTCTTTTAAATTTACGATTTGAATTTAACCAAACGAATGAAACGATTTAAATTAAACCAAAATTTCATTTCAGTACATGCAGTACAAAATATCCTGCCTACTTTTTATGCTGTTTTTGTTTTACTTATCTGAAGATGCAGCTCTGTTTATTAGGAGTCCAAATCGTAAAATTATTGTCACTAGAAATCAGCCTTGCTCATGCCCATACCATGAATTTTAAATCCTTATTAATTATTCATCACTTGAAATACCATTCCGTTTTTGCAAAATTCAAGATTTAAAGTACTACAAAGAGAACCAAGAGAACGATCCAGCCATATGAATACCGGCAAACAAGACTAGACTAAATAAAACGGCAAAAACATCCCCCCGAAGGAAACTGCTCGCCGTGCGGGTTGACTAATTTTAATCACATGTCACGCTGTTAGCCCGTAGGCAAAAGCTTGTTACGGTTCTAATTGAAACAAAATATTCAAATGAAGGCACCATGTTTTTCTTTCCGTGGCGCTAATCCAGTTGCGCCTCATTCGAAGGAGGTGCTTTTATTCCGATTTTCAAATCCCCAGAAAAAACCTTGCCAATCATTAACGAGTTCATTTTTCACCAGATTTTCGCCATCTCACCAGTTGCTGCTAAATTAAGTATTCGGTCCCACACGCTGCAAACGAGGTCTACGGGTTGAAATACCGCTGCACGATCCACTGTCAATTAAATAGTCGAATTAAATTATTGCACATTTTTGCACCAACCCATTTGGCGGTTTTTCGGAAGCGGAAGGATCTTTCCTTCTTTAAATACAGCCCAAAAAATTCACACATTTCATCGAGCTTGGGTGCGATGTGAACGACGCGGGGAACAACACAAACGTTAAGCATGAAATTCCGCGCGGTTTTAGTGATTGCGTTGCGGAAGAATTTAAGCGCAACGAAAAATTCATACACACGCTCCGCTTGCGGAAGAGACAACGAAACGAGCTGGTGGTAAAATAAATTTTTCACCAGAAACAAGTGCTCCGAGCGGAAGGAAATCGTGAAGAGAATAAACCAGTGCAACCCAACGGTGTAGCATGAGCGGGTTGAACAAAATCGGGCAATAAAAATGTAAAAAAACGGGCAATTGAAAATGCATCCTTGCACGGGTTTGCATGCAGTAACGTCAGCGATAAATCATGCATATTCATGGCATTTAATCAATTTATGATGCACGTGGTCCGCACGCACTCCGACCGCACGTTGTGATAATTATAGTAATTAATATTGTTTTCATTTGCACTTGTGTGCATGCCCCGGGCAGAATGAGTGTATTTCCGGTGTCATGGCATGCGGATGTTTTTCATTCGCCCCCACCCTTTGTCGCGTGTTAAAGTGCAGATTGCGAATGATTTGTGAGCAATTGTAGTTGAGAGTGAAATTGTTGGTCGCCAACTGCTGCTTAGCGAGCGCGGAGAGAGAAAGAGAGCGCCGAGCAGCGTGTTAAGTGTCACAATCGTCCCCACGTCATTGCGTCAATGCGTTGGATCTATGCACCACCGATGGCGCTATGTCTATTCCACGGTAGCATAAAGTGTTCTCGTTCCGTAGCACTTCGCAAAAGTGCCCCACCCGTTTTGCCGATTGCTTTCATCTGCGGCACGAGTGAAGCGGGATGAGCAAAAAGAGTCCAAGACGAGAAAATTCTATTACCGACCAAACACCGCACACAATCTACAACAATTCAATTTGCGGAGCTGGGTTGAAGAAGAAAAAACAACTCGCCCGGCCGACAAGCCCCAGGTTCGGAGACGAGATAAGACCCGGGACACCCAGCGGGTTCCCCGGTTTTCGTATCGTGACAGGCGAGTAGCCAAAGCTCAGAGCTGTAAGCTCCCAACCGATATGGGAGAAGAAGAAAAAGCTACTTTTACCAATGTCACATCCGTGCGCCTGGCACTCGAATTGCAATGCTCTTCTGCGCTTCGCTGCTGGCTACATCTTCGGAACAAATCACCCGCAGTGTCGGGGCAACGCGAGGTTAAAAAGAAATGAAACAAACTGGATAAAAATCTCCGGCCATCCACCCGAGTGCGAGCGTTCGATACGCTGGCAAACCGTTCAGTGGCCTCGTCCTCGGCCTCGCGGTTCGAGATCATCAGCATATAAAAACATGCACCAACGGAAGGAAGCCACCGGTGCGCTGGCCTGGGGAAAGGATTTTGCCGCAATCATTTTCGCATCTTTGATTTTTCAATTCAATCTGCCCGCCGTCGGCAGGGATTGTTCGGGGCGAAGCGGAGCATGAATACCCAGCGCCTTGAGCCCTTTCGGTGTGACAGGTAAGGCGGTAAGTGAGACACTCGAGAAAAATCATAATGTTCAATTTATCATCACAGCCAAGTGGTGCTGGAAAGTGAAGTTCAGAGGCGTTCATCTCTTCCAGCACAGAGCGCACCGGTGCGGACAAAGAGGTAATCGGGTGACTTTCTGCCCGACCACAGACGGAAGAATTTTTAATATTGCTGCTCCCCGGGGCGAACGCCAACTAGCACAGATTAATTGATTTACCTTCCATTTACTGCAAAGTCTGCTTACGGTAAAGTTGAGTTGTTCAGGACAACGAGTACATAGAAGCAAGTACTACAACCGGAACGAGATCCTTACTTTTGCTAGTGAAACTGCCCCAAGCATCTCGTTCTCTAGCTACTCGCTCCAAAGAGCATGATAGGTTAAGTTTACTTCATAAATACTTTCACGTTCGTCCAGCCAAACATCGGCAATCTCTTCCAGTCCGCTTCTGATGGCTTGTTAAAACTTTTCCAATAAAGAAAAACGGTAGCAAAGTGGACGAAATGGTACATTCTCGGATGCTTGCTCCCGGGAATCGCTGTGTGATCGCTCCGTTTCCGGGAGCGAGTGGAGAGGACAACGGGACGACAGGAAACAACTCGCAGCGAAAACGCTAAACTAAATCGGCCACTGGGAGAGCGACGTTTGGCTAAAATTCGGTCCGCATACTAAAATGCCTCCAGCTGGTGGCGTAGAACGTCTACGTTCTACTGCTTAAGTGTTGAGCCGATCAGCGGAATCAAAAGCTTTCTTAAGCCCTCTGTCAGCACGTCCCTGGGGTGCTATGTTTTCGATATTTCACGGAACTTTCTCCGGTGCATGTTTTTATGAGTGTTATTTATACAACTCTCCTTGCCTCACTCTGGGATCGATGCTAATTATCGGATATTTATCTATCGCACGGTTTGGTTCGGGATGCGAGGGGAAGTGTGCTGTCATCATTAATAACGGTTATCATTACGGGTGTTATGATTTTCCGGGGAATATATCTTTAGCAGCTAATCAATTAGTTTGATCACGTATTGAGTGTAAGCGGCTATTGTAAGCGTTGGATGCACAAGACGAGCAT
Organism: Anopheles farauti; assembly: GCA_000473445.2. Classification (NCBI taxonomy): domain Eukaryota; kingdom Metazoa; phylum Arthropoda; class Insecta; order Diptera; family Culicidae; genus Anopheles; species Anopheles farauti. The sequence continues at coordinate 1,166,151 of KI915048.1, forward strand.
ACTGGACGGACATAGCAATGATGTGGCTTTATTCTTGTGCAAAATAGATAAACATGGGTTTCGGGAACATAGAATATCACAAACTAGGAGACAAAATGAGTCCGGAGTTATAAGAGAATGGTGGATATGATCAAATTTATTTGGAAAATAAAAAAACATTGCAAAATCAGGAGACTAATTCACCTCTCTGCTAGTTATCAGAAGCACGAAGCGTTAAATTATCACTGTAACAGCAACCCAGCACAGAATGAATTATGAGCGCCTTTCTTTTACACTTCCCACAAAGTGTTGGCAGAAAATGTCACCCTAAATGTCAATTTCTCATTCATAAGCCTACGAGCGGAGGTCACGCTGCCGGAGAGCCGTTTGCCATTTTGCCAACTTTCTTCCCGCGTGAGTTTATTACATTTGCCTTCCTTATTGTCCAATTTTGTACACCTCGCCTTCCCACCGCAGCCTGGAGGAAAACTTTTTACACCAGAAAAGGACAGCTCGAAAGCTGGTACAGGGACGCTGGTCGAAACAATCGATGCTAAATAGGCCACACCCGTTTTCCCCTGGTCGCACGTGGTGGCAGTCTCTTGGAGGGTGCAATTTTATTGTCATGTTTAATGCTGCAATCTTGGCCGAAACTTTTCCCTGGGACTGTTTTCGTGCTGCGTAAAGTTTTTGCAGCTAATGGGAAGGAACGAATACGGTGCGCGAGAAAACTTTCAAGTGATCTCATAATTGATAAACGAATTTGTTCTCATTTATTTTGTGTTAAGATGATGCCGTGCTTCCCGTAAAGTGGATCTTGATCGGGGCCGCTGTGTGGGTTGGCAGACGGTTTGTTTGGGACGATGCAACCGAACCGTATCCGTTGGCTCCCTGGCCGTCTCATGTCTGTGGAAGTGGAACTATTTTTCATTTCTCAAATTGTTATTTCCATCCATACTGGCTCATAAATTTCCTTTGCGCACGTGCGCATCCTACTCATCCCCGGAAAACGGGAGGGACTTTAACGAAGTTCGTTTACATCGTTACCATTACCGGATAGCTTGGGGACTGTGTGTGAAGATATGTAAAGAATGTTGTCGCAGTCTGTAGCCGTGAAACGCGTGCACGGAGACCAGCAAATGCATCATCCTGATGACTTTCTCTTCTCATCTTGCACAAACTTGCGTCTTGCACGAAGCGAGCAGGAAAGTATTCCAAAGATATGGAGAGATCTGTGGCGAAGGGGCATAATGTTGGAGGATTTAGCTTCGTGCTGCGAACCGACCCAGCTAGTTTAAAACATTGTCGAACTTTGAGTACGTGTGTGTGTGTGTGTGTCACCGATCCGGGTGGCGAGCTTAAAGGAGCCAGAAATTGAATTACAAGCGCTCCCGGACAAACAAAAACATATTTACATACTAAATTCGATATTTTATGCAAATGCACGACTCACCACCACGGCTCATGTGCTTTGAGTGCATCACGGGTTGGGTTTTGCTTTTAGCACAATTTACATGACAGATTCGACCGCCAGGAGCGGAATAAACGAGCGTTCCGGAGTGCATCCGATTTTTTCCCCCACTGCTTTTCTGCTACATCAAAAGCCGACGTGCACTTCGGCATAACAAGGTCACATCCGTTTCGCACGGCATAAAAGGAGTATTTGAAGAGAGCCAATTTGCTTTTTATTCAAATTCTTCCCTCACTATCATGGATCAATCGTAATGTACTTGCCTTCACCGAAAGAGGAAGGTTGTATGCGAAGGATGCTTGGGTGGAAAAAAAATCGGATAATAATTGATGATGAGCTGTGATGGCCACCGCAACCACAAAGCACGTCCGCATGATACGACGAGCGAAACATCCCCCCCTTGTTCACGAATATGTCCCATCATTGGAAGCGGGTGGTGGGAAGGAATTCCAACTAAAAGAGCGAAAAATTCCATCGCATCAAATAATCCCAACAATTTCCCGATCCAAAAAACCAATCCGTTCGTCTCAACAATGAAGTCCGAACTAGGAGGAGGGGAACGAGGAGTTTCACGCGACGAAAGGTGATGAAAACTATTTCCAAGAATGGCGTCCTCAGTGGTCCCGATGGGTGACTCGAAGGCGGGCGTAGGAGTGGTTTTCCTCACCGTGCGAGAGCGGAAGTGCACGTGATCGTGATAAATTGTGAAAATCGTACCGAGCGCTCAATGCACACTCAAGATTGATGTTCCCGAGGCCGACTGGCCGCCATCGGCTGAACGAATGGCCAGCGAAATGAATTAAAAAAATCGAAACAAGATTGAAGGAAAACTCACGGCAAACGACGAGCGGCGAAGAATATCCAATGCTTTTCCCTGTGGAAAATGGATGATCGAAAGATAGCGCCGAAACGAACGAAGCGAACCCAGCTCCAGTTGTGCAATAAAAGGGGCCAGCTGAAGTGAATGAAAAAATGCTTTATCACTTAATTAAGATCATAAATGGACGACGAACCCGGGCACGGGTTTGCCCGGCATGATGGTGAGCAGAGCAGTGGCACAAAAAAAAAAGAAACGACCCATTCGACGGGCGCGGGAGAAGCGTTTTAAATTAAATTCCTTTCGCATTTAGCAGATAAGATGGGACGGCAGTGAGGGCTCGAAGTCGGGGCGTGAAGTCGAAACACGAAACGAATATACACTAAACCCACGCCGGGTTGGCGAGGTGCCCGAAAATGTGTTTCACGAGCTGACGGAAACGACGGCTCCCTAAAGACGTGGACGGAAACGTGGACGGAGGAGGTGAGAATCTGTCAACGTACGGGACGAACCCGGGTCCGGTCAGCGCTATTTCAATGCGTCCTGCAAACGGTCCCATAACGGCGGGCGAAGGGTGCAAGAAACTCGTTCTACGCGAGAATAGGAAGCAACAAAGCGAGAATCCTTTCTCCTTCCTTCGAGGAAAAGGGGCTGAAAAGAAAGCGTTGGGAAATCATTGAAACGGACATCAGAACGAGGAGTGTGGAGTGTGTTGTTGGAAGGCGTTTTGTACGCCCTCGTTACTTGTCGTGTTTTATGTGGATACGAAGACGGCGACAAAAACGACGACAACGACTGGCAGCAATCGTTCACTGGCTACAATTTCGCTCTTCAAACACTTTGTTCGTATTGCTTATTCGCTCGTCTTACCGGGTATGGTTGAAGGAACGTTCACGCTACGTTCGCTTCGGAGGTAACCCATCGAGCTGAAGATGGTGCTGCAGCGATGTGAAGGACGTACTTGCCCGGTGGATTATCTGCGACTGGGTGCTATTGAGCGTTATATAATACTGATTTTTAGAGGGATTTACGACTACGTCTTGTTTTACCGCACTAGTGATCAATTATACACTCTCAGCGGATATCCCCAACGCCTGCTTATCTTAGCGTATGATCCTTCAAACCGGACAAAATCCTCCATCCATCGCGTAAAGGCCACGTACGGTTCCGCACCGGGAAGGGATTAAATTCTCGTTACGCTTCTCACCCTCCCGAGGGCTAATGATTGTTGATGTCTACATCTCAATTTTTGTTCCAACTGTCCAAGCTTTCAGTGGCCGACGGGGAAACGATTGAGGAAAAAAATCGTGTGAAATGTGCTAGTTTATCTCCGGCGAGCATCTGTAACCTTATCGAGCCATTCCAGGAATTGCTCTGTTGTCGTGCGAGAGGCTGTCGATTTGCCCGTTCCATCTTCATGTTGGTCGGAAAAAAGGAGATTGACAGTTGTTTTCGGCAGGATTGTGTAATGGACAGGGATGTAATTGAGCGAAATGGCGTGCAGTTTCTTCTCGATTGACCGTTACTTGTGTACGGGAAGTTCCGTTCAGCAGAAGAGTTCAATTCATGGTCATTAATGTAGTATTCAAAGTCTTTTACAATCTTGTAATTCGATTGAATCTATGACCAATAGCTTTTTTACTTTAAATTTTCCTCCTTTGTGAGGTACTCGATCCAAAACAATGTAAAAATTCGTCCATTATAATCACTTGACCTGTCAGCTCGACATTTATCACATGAAACATACTCATGTCTTTATCAGATAGTCGTAACTGAATCACAATCATCATGCTGATAATTTAAATACTACCTTTCATATAACTTCATCCCAATAACTACGCGCATAAAAATCACTTTGAAACTTTCCTAATGCTTTATATTAAAGCTAATCCTCCACCCGGGGAACTTTGTTACACCCGGTTCAAGCAGGGCCTCAAATGAAACGCCCTGAAACCAACAAAGCAAAACAAAAAAACATAACTACACAGCACCTTACAGCTGACGTCGACCACTCGTTACGACGCAAACTTTTACCCAGACACACTATCTGTAATCTAAAGTTTTGTAAAGTTTCCTCACCCACCCCGGCCGCTGCTGCTTCTGTGGTGGCAGTATCAAGACCGGACGCTGATAACGCTTGGTTGATGGTCAAACGCACAAACGATCGTACACTTTCGAGCATGATTAAGTTAGCGAGCCGTCCCACGGGGCTTCGTTTTTGTTTCGTTTGCCTTGTACTGTATAATTCTACCATAAAGCTGTTTATCTTATGCGAGTTCTGCTGGTCGAGCAAATAAGCACTATTCAAGTTTGTGCGATGGAAAAGTGTTGCGATAGAACGAGAAATCCGAGCACAGTTCACGTTTTTATTTTGTTCTTTTCGTGAATCAAACTTTCCGACACGGAGCAGCTGATTCTGGGGATTACAAAACAAATTCCAAACACGAGCACAATCACACTCACACCGCGCCACCTCTACATCAAAACCCATAATGGACACAAATTCCACTTTATCATCCAAAACCTGACGGCTTCGAAACCGCAAACCGCTCCCGGGCGGGCGTCCACCAGCGCTTCCGGATTCCGCACGCAGCAACCGACACATCCGGTCACGACACAGCAAATTGAATTATTGTCCTCCAAGATAGGACCGCGCCAGGTTTTCGGGCGTATCTTCCTCACCCCACCGAAAACCGCCAAGTGTAATCTCACACCAAAGATTACACCGCTAAATGGTGGATCATTTTTCATCTCACTTAACAGCGCGAGGTGGCTATTAGGTGTGCCCTGTCCCACTGTCGCACCACTGCTTCGGTATTTCTCCCTCTCTCCTTTTCTCTTACATGCTCCACGAATAGTTTTTGGAGGACATTTTCTTGACCGCTAATCGTACACGCCCAACATCAAACGTGTAAACATCATCATTACGACGATAATCATATCGGATGACAACGGCCTACTGCGTTTATGACACCGGTGGTGACATCGAACACCGTGGAAAAAAGGGCGACCAACATGGTAGGCACCGCTGTAGCCTGCGAAAAGGCTATCACGAAATGCTGAAAGAAACGCTGTAATGATTCATTTATTTACTTCGTCTCTGCTGCCGCTGTTTCGCCGTGATACCAAGCACAATCGAGGACTGAGGATCACGGAAAAAAAACTATCGCAACAAAAGGAGTGTGACACTCTGTCAGGATTAGCTGGCTGCCATAAGGATGTGTCTGCTAGCTGCTAGTGGTGAAACAATTGCCACCGGAGGTGCACCAAAACTTTCACGAGTGAACATTTTAATCATCATCACGTTGATGATGGTGATGATTGCAGCAAAACCCCTGCCAGGTTATCTCAATCATCACAAATGTCCACTACTCCCAGGGCGGATGTTAGTGAGAGCGAGTTCCCTCCGTGTCTTTAATGTTGCAGCAGCGAGGTTACCGTTTTGTCGGCAGTTTGCTAAAAATTTGTTTCACTTGCAAAGCGAACGGAAAGGGTGGTTGTGGGAAAATCGTGGAAAACGGTGTAACCGTTCGGTGAGATGAGTCCCAAATGGCGTGGTATGACTTCAATATGCTCCACGGTTGTCTTCTGAGTAGATGGCGTTTCGGTACGATTCGGAACTGTGGTCTCGACCGCCCTGCTATTTACGTAATTATCGTTCCTATAAACGATGGTGTGTGTGTGTCCTTTTTTTCTTCTTGTTAAGAACAGATTTTTCGGTTTGCTTGCAGCGAAGAACGCTGGCAATTTGTTCAAGTCGCCGTGAAAATGGCATTTCTGTTTTATCCGGGTGGTGGGCAGGAGAGAAAGGGGAAGGTGGGTGGAGGGGGAGGGTTTGAGTGTACCGGCAAACATCTTCACCGTTCAAGAGCCCGCATCGACGCGGGTCCGTGCACGTACCGTTACGGGTGCCATTCGCACGGAAATCATCCGTCATTGCCCGAAGCGGACATGGCCGGAGAGCAACAAGCCAGAAAAAAGGCCCAACCGGAAAAACATGCAACATTAATTTATTTTCGCCACACACCGGCCCATCACGAATACCGGTTCCCTACCCTCCACACTCACCTTGCCAACGGTGCGCCGTGCTTTACCTTATTGCTTGTTGCCCAAGTCCAATTGGCGAAAAAGGACATCTTCGGTCGGCGTACAACCGAATGTCGTCCCAATCATCATTCGTTTTACCGTCACCGAACAGTGCCAAAACCGAAACAAAAAGAGGCACGTGAGGTAGGTTTCCGTTTCAAAAACGATCCAGAGTAATCGTTCTCTGTCATACCAAGGAGTAGAAAAAAAAAACACACTCACACACAAATGTATCATGAAAAACTGCTCCCAAAACGATACAACAAGATACGGTGGGTGCTCCGGGTGGCCTCCCTGGAGACCGCACACCTTTTTTTTCGCCACTCCTTGGCTCCAATGCAAAGGTTTGCACGTTTTATTTCCTAATAAACTTTCGCCAATGAAACATAACCGGCGGTACGTGATACGCTTTTGGGGCAGGTTTTACTGCTTTATTTTTAATGAGATGGGACGCGCTCGGCTGGGATGCGTCGGCTTCCCTGCGGCATTAAAACATCCTGCCCATCCACGGAGCACGTACGAAAATGATTCGTGGAGGGTGTCACCAAATGAACATAAGGTGTGTGTAAGTGCGAAGGGGAACAAGATGGCCTCGGATCCGCTAGGGGGGGGGGGAAACTGGCGCACCTTTACACTTCGGTGCCTTGCACACCGTCAAAAATGTAACGAAAGAGACAGCACGAGAGAGCGAGAGCGGCAGAAAGAGAGGGCACGAGAACGTGTAAGTTCAAACGGGAGCGCAGCAAAAGGACAGAAAATATGTTTTTAAAACATTTTATGCTCCATTCCCGCGTTCAGTGGAATGATAAGCGGTTAGCGAAACATAAATCGGTTCGCTCGTTGTATCGCGATAGGAATGAACGCTTCGTGATGTTACGCCGGTTTTTTCGAGCGTTAGGATAATGGGTAAACATATGGACAAAAGTTGAGTGGAAACATCATTTGCGTTTTAGGATGAAAAGAAATTTCCCTTCAAGAAGGTTTATGTTTGATAACATGTTAAAAGCTGTAGCCAAAAAAAATTAAAAAGAAACACTTTTTAGTTCGGAAAATAAATGGAAGCCAATGGAATGTAGAATGTATGTCATTTCATATAGGGTGTTAATTCTCTTTTAACATTCAGTCGCATTTTCACACAACGAACCCGTGAATATTAATTCCACATTTTGAGACACCACAAATTATAAATCATTTGTTATTCGGGCAGCTATGATTGATTGTTAAAAATTCAATAAAAAATCCAAATTGTTTTGAAAATAATAAATGAATCACTGTGCGATGTCTTCTGCAGTGATATTTGTCCAACGCTTTCATAACATGCCAACGCTGCGATGCGCAAAAAAATCAGCTTTTAATCTCACTTCCATCTCGGCGTGGAATCTTTAAAGGAATGACACTTTAAGCGTAAATTACAGTCAACATTACCCAGGTCGACAAGGGGATGGCTCACATTTTACCCGTACCCTTTGGCGACGTCTTATGAGATGCTTCGCCGAGCGTTCGCTAAACAGTACCCCTTATGGCAATTAAATTATCATCCAGCCGTGAGCATACGGTTTGGTTCAAATCACATTTGAGAGTTTCACGCGTTAGATCCTCTCACACAGCTGCTTCTGTGTATGTGTGTGTTTTCGCAACCTGTGATCGGCAAATTGGCTACAAACACATGCGAACCAATCAATATCCTCCCTCGATCAACACAACCGTGCCCTATGGGTAGGCATCGTCTTATGAGATTTCAGATTATGCACCGTCGAAATGCAATTACCGTCGTTTGTGTGTGAGCTGGGGCGTTTCGCGTGTTGACCATCGCTTGATCAGGTGTAAATTGTGCAACGCTGGTGAGTTTTCGTGCAAATTAGCATCCCTTATCGCACAATTCGCCCTTATCCCTTATCGCGAACGCTGCAGACAGCGACAGTGACGACCGGCATGTACCGCAAAGTGCATTATCGTCTGCAGAGGTTTAGGTTTTGGTTCGGTAGTTTCATCGTCACCGAAGCGCTTGGGGCAGAGGACACGGATCAATGCGCTGACTGACGCTTATGCGACGGCACGTGCAATATGGTGCGATGGCTTTAATCCCTCGTGACGCTGAATATCTACCAATTTGATATTCTAGCAGCAACATCTCATGATATGCAAAAGCAATCAATTTGAGACCTTTTCTTTCTTCCATGCACACGTAGCGGAGGAGAATTCGTTCGCAGCAGAAAAGCGTTATCTTGATGGATGTTATTGTTGTACAAGAAAACACTAGCTCTACTCATGTTCTACTTTAGTCGCAAATACCCCGGACGTGGAGTGGTTCCGGCAGATTAAATATCCGGCAGCACATGCACCCGCACTCCTCGAGCCGGCGATTTCGGGCACCGGTAATTACGGCAGCCACCAAGTTCGCCATTCCACTCCCACCATCATACGATAAAATATTCATATGCAATTAAGTAACAGCAGCAAACCATTCATTCACCGGAATTTTCATTCCAATGCTTCCATTCCGCATACTTCCCCTCAACCACAACGCCCGGCACGGATGATGCGCTTGCGGGTTTGCGGGATTTTCGGGATGCTTTCGAGGGGCGAAAAAGAAAAGCGAACTCCAGCTCCAGGGTAGGTGCAGCTTCACCGCGCGCACGGAGAATCAATTAAAAGCCCATCAGTTAGTGAGAACGGTGGGCTAATCCACCCATTCCGGGTGCTAATGCCGGGAGCGATGGTCGAACGCTTCCAGACGCCAGCATCAATCAACACAACGCATTACGTGGGACCACATGGGAAGGATTCCTTCTCAAAGCAAGTATGTGAGCGTTTTGGATGCGTGACATAAGGGAGATCGCTACGGGAATTAATATTGCCAAGGAGATGTTTTGTGGGAACCGACCTTGAATAATTATCGGTCGTAAATTTTGCACTTCTCTTGTGGACTGTTGAGGTGGAGTTTGAGGTTGGACGTTTGAGGTGGAGCATTGTCCGAAAATTCTAATAAGATAACGAGTTATTCAGAATTGACTTAGCAAATGCTAATTGATGGGTAATGTTATTACAAAATTCAGCTATGTCAAAAAACTTTTCCCAGCTATGGTTAAAGCTCCTATTCAATGTCAACCTCTTCTAAATTTATTATTAAAACCCAACATTATAACGCCTCCTATTCTCAGAAGGTATCTAAAGGTGATCCTTTTTCCTATAGCGCGTTTTCTACGCGTTTTCTTATAGAAACACTTAGAAATGCGTCAATGATATTCAATTTATAATCAAACGATTGGAAAAAAGGATAATTGATTCAGTGTACTAGTGGCAGCACGCATTATAGGCTTCAGAGAAAAACTTGTGTTCAGAAAAAACGACTAGCAAATTTTCAGACCTCAAAAGCTCAAACTAAAGTCCCATTAAAAGACCAAGTTTTAAAAAAAGGGTTACCATTCAAACAGGAAGCATGAGTAAAAACGAACCATGACAGAACACATCTTTGCTGCACTTTCTGCAGATGAAATTAACTTTCACGCTTTCTTAACCCATGCTAAAGCGCGCAGAGAAAAGCGACGTGTTTTGCGACACGTGTGTGTTGGAATTAAAAACTCATTAAATTGCTCCTGCGATCATGGCCATCAATCTCCTAATTGAATGAAGAAATTTTGCTCCACAAAGGGTGTGTCTGGTGCGTCTGGTTACCGGTTACAACCGCCGGCTGTTGCAATGGAGCCACCTGGAATGATGGATGGTGTCGGCACTGCCATGAGCTCTAACTGACTTTAACGCGCTCACCGCTCACAAAAGATCGCTGTTAGACAAACGCTCCCCTGCTCCGCGAACTGCACCGCGGAATGAGCAACGAGATTGAATATTAGTCACGATCTGACACGATATCACGCGTATGGGTGAGGAGGAGCGAGATAGAATCCCGGGCACGGATATCGCTAAACGACACTGTCATAAAATATTCGGGACAAATTCACGTCCATCACGGGTGTCAAAACGAAAACTCCCAGCGGTTTGGGGAGGGCGATGAAATTCGTTGAAAGGGTTATGAATGCGAATTCAAAGAACTCCCACCGTTTCACAACCCGTACCCCACCCGTCTGTCTGCGAGTGACAGCCCCATCGAGTTTCGGGGCGACACGTGATGACAGTTTTGATGCAAACGAGCCTCGACGCTCGAATTAGTCGAGCCAAAACCGCGTTGAGTGCGATGAGCGATGAGTGAGCGAAAGAGAGAATGAGAGAAAAAGAGAGGGAGTGGAAAGGCTTTCGTGTACGACTGTAGCGAGTCCAAATTTATAGCAAACCGTTTGCGGTAGACATTTGGCATGTGTCAAAGATGGTTAATTTGGATCGCGTGGGACCGCTTGATGGGCTGGAGAGTTATGTGTCTGGTATGTTTGGGTTGAAAACGAGAATTAAGTGAATGAAATGGTAGGATGGCGTTTGAGGAGAAACCAACGACGGTTTATGTTTGATTTGACCTTCTTTCATGGGCGAATTAATTACGAAATATGCTTACGATCGAGTTTTGCTAATTTTTGGATCCTGATTTTATGATTAGTTTTCGGAAAGACACCCTAAAACGATTTTTAATATTCAATGAGAAAATATGGATTACTAAATGATAAAAATGGATATAGTATTTTACATATTTTCTCACGCCAATTGAAGGCCTAAGCGACTTTGTACAAACACTGCTACAATATCGAAAAAAAGAAGTCGTCCGTGTCGAGAAAATACGTGCATAAAATGATGATACTTACCTATTCTAATATTTACAAGCATGTGTGTCAGCAGCACGGCAGCGACTAGCAACAGGTGCAGGTGAGCCCGACGGTAGATCCTTCCACGAATTTTCCACCTCGTCGCGACACTGTCTGTGCAGGAGGAAGGCGTACTGCTGCTGTTGCTGTGCCGACTGTAGCGAGTGTTGCTGTTGCTGGTGTTGCTGCTACTGCAGAAGGTGCCGCATGCATTTACTCTGCTCTCGCCGTCTCCATCACTACCAGCACCATCGACACCATCACCACCACCACCACCACCACCACAATACCACGCATCATCCTCTGGCAGTGCAGTAAGAGCATCTTGAGGCGGCACTTCATCGTTGAGGCGACCGGAAGCGGCCTCTAGCCGCCGGTGGTTGTAAATTTCCATACTGCTACGCACGGCCCTTCACCGCGGCCAGGTTCGTCCAATTCCGGCAATCGATTATTTATGCTACGCAGAGTCTTGTTTACCCTCGGGCACTAGCACGCGAACTCGACCGAACACGTCACACGTCACTTTAATGGGACCGTGATTTGTTATTTGTTACTCACCGTTTTGCTGCACCGTTTGCCACGCGCTCACGCTGCCGGTAATGTAAATGTAAGCATTTGTTGTGACTTTTTTTTCGGTGGGGGCGCGCGCTTAAACACACAATCAAACAATCACGCACAGAAGTCGTAAAACTTACGATGGGCTTTGCGCCCTTCACCGCCCTTTACCGAACGAAAGCACTTCACTAGGCCACGGAAACTATTGCTCGCACCAGCCAATCACACCGAAACCGGCCCGCACCACTTTGCAATCGAAATGGAAATCCATCACCTGCCTGGAAGGAACAAACGTTGATAATCCGAATGGGGTGCAAATGAGTGCAAAAATAAAAGCCCTGGTGCTTACCGATAACTTCAAGGCAATTCGGGGCCTACACACTATTGTTCCTCACAGTGAGCGAGGCTATTTTGGTTGCCTTGAATTGAGGGATCGAAAAGCAAAACAAACATAAAACAGTGCGCCAAATGCTAACGACTCATTGCGAGACAAGCAGCAGCGAAAAAGATTCTAAATTAATGTACCCCAAGCGTTAGCGCTTTTCCACACTCTTTCACACACACATACACTCACACATGCACACCGCTGAAGCAAAGAACCTTTATGATTTTATTCACGCGCTAACAAATCTAATTGCTTCACTCGTTACAATTCTTTTAGCATACCATTTCGCTTCGCAAGCGACCCGCACGCGAACAGTTTTTTGCTTGCCAATAATTTTGGTCTTATTTTTAGTCTCACTCGTATTCATTTGGTGCACGGCTTGAAGGATGCGAGGATTTTCGGTGAAAAAATCTTGCCTCCCTTCGGTTTTTCGCTTCACAAATTTCCATCTCGGTGTGCGCGGTGCGGTTTCGCCGCCAGGCTCGAGCGATAGAGCGATAGAAAACAAAAACTCGGTCCAGATTTTTCTCACATCATAATTGGTTTTCCTCGGTTTTCGGTGTTCGGTGTATGTGCGGCAAACATACACACACACACACACACACCACACATACAGAGATAGGATGTTTGCTAGCAACTCCTTCGGCACGTGAGAGCTCCAGTCGGGTGGATTTTCACGTTGAATGTAAAATTTCCGTTGCTGGTCGTCCAGCATCGGGCGCAAATGGTCCGGAATGAAAGGCGCTGTGGAAGAAAAATAGAAAAATGGTAGAAAAAATGGTGAATAGGAGAATAGAGAGGAACAAAGCGGGTATAACAACACCAAACAAACAAAAAACTGGTGGCTCAAAAGTTTTAAAAATAGAGCATAATGCATTCCCCACGCCGTACTGGGAAGGAAAATGGTTTGCTGACGTTCCATTTTCCTCACATCCCGATTTCGAAGAGGTCTATTTTTCGCCACCGATGGTGGGGATGTGCAGTGCGCAAACTGGCGCAACGAGTTTGAGAGCAAGAGTGAGAGAACAAGTCGAAAAAAATAGAAAGACGGAGAGCGAGCGGGTTGAAAATTGAATTTCAATTTTTATCCTTGCCACTGACGGCTTGTGGAAGATCGGATCCTTTACGTTTTAATAGTTTTTTTTTTTTTAGGAATTCGCTATTCCATTCCTCAACTCCGTGTGAGCGAAGGCACGGGTAAAGCGGCGGCGTAGGGGTAGCTCACTGAAACGGAAACCACCGAAAGGCGATTACGAGGGTACGTGACGGTGACAAGGGTCAGTGATTAAATTTGTCAACTTTAAGAAACGTTGAGCATGGCAGGTGACCGAAGGGATAACACGTTCGTGCTTTAGCCATTAACGATAATTTACGAACAAATCAGGCTATAAATATAGCAATTTTCTAATGTTTGTTAGTGTTTGCTGCGGTGAAGGAAACGATGCATAAGAGACATTCCAGGAAAGCAGAAAAGCTTTGAAAACAAATTAATCTGAAATAAAAACCCGAAAGCTCTTCTCAAAATTATTCACCCTGCTTGCCTATATTTAGGCGATTTTTTCCAATTAAAAAACGGCAAAGTAAATGAAGCAAATGTATTCTTTTGCTTAGAAGCATAAAACTCTGGCATATCATTTCAAAAGTTTTACCACAAATGAGTCAAATGCTACAATCTTACTGTAGAAAATAGTCATTTTCTAAAGCTTCTCATTTGATAACGTATTTAGATCAAATTTGCTGCTGACTAGTTTTCGATTTGTTTTTCTCCACAGCAGGTGTTGCAGAGTTGCTGCATCAACATAAACATTCCGCAAGCATCACAACACTCACTCACTCACACACACACCGGCGTTTTATTGTTTCCGAACGAGACTGCAATCTTGCTGCATCAGACAAAGCGTTAATGGAGTGGTGGTCGGTTCTGCTGCAACCCACACAAAACCCTCCCGGTCTTGGTAACAATGCGGCATCCTATGCCACGTCGTGCAGCTGTGTGCATGTGTGCGAGTGTGTATTGTTGTTTTCTGTTCCGCTCTACACGCGTCTAAGCCTGCCACTGATGCCTGTGCAAAGTTAGGTCTTAGATAGGGTGGCAGTCAAAGCGACACAAAGCGTTGAACTGTGCAGCCCTTTAAGACGTTGCTACCCTCGAGAGCGCTCGCTGTTGTGATGATAAATATTTTGCTGTCGCTTCCGGTCCGGCAACACACCTCCAACGTTTGCATAGACCAGACCAGCAGCAGCGGCAGCAGCATCATTGAGCAAGTGTATCTATTTCACTTCATCTCATTTTATCATCACGAAAGCGGAACTCATCGCTCATAGGAGCGAATGTTCGCCGGGCAAAACAAAAACAGCTCCACAGATACACATACGCACATACACGCTCGTGTGACACTGTTTTTGCGGAAACGATACACTTTCTCCTTTAGCACGGAAACACATCCGGAACAAAAATACTTTCTCCACCGCCACGATGTTTGGCAGTTTGTTTTGATAAGGCGAAGAACAAGGGATTCTAAAATTGTGAAACATTCTGCTTGAAAGCTGTTTTATGATCCATGCTTAGCTGCCGGCACGGACGGCCGTCCGGATTTATTTCGGGCGCAGTTTCCCGAAACCACGAACACCGTTCTGTGAGTCGCCCGAGCAAAACAAAAAAAAAATAATCCTTTTTTCCAAGGACGGTCACATATGCCAGTCGAACGAAGCGGAAAAGTCGTGATTTATGTACTGGAAGAAGGTCGTTATCTCACGATGGGGATTAATTTGTGTCAATAAAAAGAAACGATCGCCACCGCACCACACACAAAACGCGCCTGCAGATTGGACGCTGGGTGGAGCTGTTTCCATGATTCTTTCCGATGATTTTATCTGCAGGAAGCTCATTTCGGAAGGATGACTCTGACCGGCGCATGTGCTTTGGAAAAGGTCAGCTTAATTGTATCCACATGGGAACCATTCATCCGTTCTCTATCCGTCCCTTCGATAGATGGCTATATTTTTAAATCTTGGAAGCCATAAAAGGTGGGGCCGTTTTGAGGTGGAACACAAATTTTGTAAATTCTTAAGATTTATTTTCGGTAGTAACATTGGCAAAATTTTCGGTATCATTTAAATACAGCATTATTTTCCATGTCATTAATATTGTTTTCAACTACTGACAACCAAATTACCCGAAACCCTACTTGATCAGTGTTCAAATTTTCTCCGAAAAGGGGTGCAAACTTTCATGACGAAGCAAATGTTTGTTTTTTGCCACCTTTATACAGACGGCAGTGGCTAATAACCCCTTTTTCGTTGTGCCTCGCGCACAACATTAAGCAGCAACGTCATTTTTCTTTTCATTTCCCAAAACCGAGAGCACAACACGAGAGCAAAACGCCTGGTGGTAAATAGAAGGATTTTTCTCTACACCCTCTCAGGCGTTGCGTGGAGCAAGGATAATTGCAAACAAAAAATTAGTAGGTCAAGATTGCCTAAGTGTGCGTATTACCCTTCTCGCAAGGAAACTGCTAAAAAAACCACCGAAAGAGGACTTAAAATTCACAAGGGATTTAAAAAAAAAAAGCTTCACTAGAGAGTTTCAGACGACGACGGCGACGGTCCATCGTTTTTATGATTCGTGCTAATGTTTCGTTCTAAAGTTTCTTTCAGTGACGGGTCCGATGGGTTTCAGTGTGCCTGAGAGGGATACTCACACATACAGCGTATGAAGCGGAACGAAGAATGGAAGATAAAATGCTCACAAATATGGAACATCGGGCAGTGAGGGCGAGCGGCTTATAATTAATTGAATTTGCTAAAGCGGAAAAGCGTTTTTTGTTGAAATGGTTGTTTTCGTTCATCGTTTGTGCAGTTTTCTTTTGCTTTTTGTTAGCAATTCTTTAATGTGGCTTCCTTTACGCGGGTATGTTTTCACGATGTTTCAGGGATTGGAAATGCTGTTATGCTGATGTTTGGGTGTGTGTGTTTGTTTTAATCGTTTATGTTTGTTCAATAATCGTTTCGACCGAAGTTGAAAGATATATTTTTACGGCACTAATAACTTGCTCAATCGCTTGTTTATAGGAAAGGCAACAAGTCCGAGAGCTACTTTTCTTCAAAAGGAGATCTTGAAGGTAGCACACGAAGATTATTTGAACGCTGAAGGATTACCATTGTTGTCTTTATAAGCCGTGATTGGTTCTTGTAGATATTGTAGCACTCTTTGCGCCTCACAAAAGCCTTTGTTCAGGAAATCAAAGCTGAGCTCGTAATAATTTTTAACTCTAACATTTTCAAAAAACAAACAATTACGTGAAAATGCAATCACGTATTCTATTTTCCTGTGCATTATCGGTTGTCTGACCCAGGATAGAGCAGCTGATATCGTTTAGTAGATCCCTTCGCTCATAGTAGAAGCTGCAGGATTTTCCACCGTACCTCATGGCTGTGTGTGTGTGTGTGTGTGTGTGTGTGTGTGTGTGTGTGTGTTTGCGAAACCGACCCCAGCATTAGCTTGATTTCCCCCGAGAACTAATTACATTACCGGTGTGAAGTAGAGCGAAAAATAAAAGTACGATCCAAGCAAGCATACGCGGTTTGAGCAGCGTTAGCAAAATCCTTCCTCTCTCTCTCACACACACACACACTAACGTGGTTTTTTGCTACATATGGTAGCATTTTACGCACACACCGACGCTTGGTGGCGCTGGTGTAAAATAAGCTTTTAAAAAATGGCAAAACCACCCAATTACTTCAAGCCCACAGTCAATCGGGTCAAGGCAAGCGCGTGAGCGAGTAAAACTGCATTGTTGTAAACACAGTTTTCGTTTGGTTAGCTATCTGGAATCAAATTTCACTATTGAAACTTTAAAACATTCTTCCATATAAAGTAAACATGGATCATATCACAAAATGATGCCTTAAGAAGCATCAATTTCAACTAAAACAAGAAAACGTTTCCTCTTCAGATGGCAACTGAAAACATTCACATACCAAAACATGCTGGCCCAGCTGGTGTTGGTAAAATGAACCGGATACAGGTCTGACAGAGCGAACCCTCCTTTGGTCGAAACAGCCGAAGTCGTTTGGCGTAACGTAAACTGCTTCGCAAGAGCAAATTCGTAAAATTTTATTGTTTACCGATAAACCGCAACGGCCATAACTTTTCCATTGGTGCTAGTGTGTATGTGTATGTTTGAGGGCAAACGTGCTCGTGTGCGTTCGTGATCGAAGACGACAGTTTTATGCCATTTTGCTACGTGTGGAAGCACGGCGGATGAGCGGGCTCTTTTTGGGTAATTTTTTTAAGTGCATTCGTTCCGTCGTTTGCGGAGCAGCGCAAAACGATGCCATAAAGAAAAACGAAGGAAGGAGAGGGCAACCGAAAAAAGTTTAAAATATTGTCATGTTGAAACGAATTTTGATACTATTACTAACAGCTCATCGAACGAGTTAAACCAGAAGCGACCGATCGAGCTTTGCGAAAGCTCTTTTTCCTCTCATTTTGAGAATAATGCATCAGAATTTTGCATTTGAAGAAAAATACGATTATAACTTAACTAGACGTTTTTCGAATGTTAAATTTCGTCTTGAAAAACACGATCGTTTTAGTAATCTTTTAATTCCGAATTCACTCAAGCACACACGACATGGATACGCCGATGAAACCTCCCTTCAGATTCGGCATAGGATATGATTATCTTTTACTCGTTCCCGGAACGAACCATCGGATTTGTTCCTTTGGGATGGTAATTCAATCATCGTGTTGTCGAATCAGAACACGATTTACACGGAAACCTTTCAAGAGGAACAAGCAAGTTAGCAGCGGAGATGCAGGTGCATGAGATGCTATTGCTCGCACGCGAGAACACACACGCGCAAACAATCGCAGTAGAAAGTGATACCTCGGATCCCGTCCGTTGATTGCACACAAACAGTAACCCACTGCTCCTGGGAGCTCCCTGCTGTGGGCGTGCATTCCCCATATTGGTGCAATGGACGGGGGGAGTCGGGGCAAACTCTCGGCAAAAGAATGTGAAACTACTTGTGGACAATCCTGTTCCGTTCGAACATCGTGATAGTACGATGAAGAATCGTGTCGACATGACGGTAAAAATAAAATGGATCGGTCCCGTTTACGTGATCCCAGTAGAAAAAATAGAATAAGAAACTTACACAAGAATCGGTACGTTCACAGTAGCTAGAAGCACCATTAAGGTAGCTAGAATTTGTCAGAACACATAATCAGAGCTTCAGAATCGGGCGATGGAATGCTTTGTAGATATTGGTTTTTCGGAGTCGAGCGCTTCGTTTGCATTCGATCCACTGACAAGGCATTGTTTTCTGCAAAATTCTGTCCTGATGCGTGCACATCGATACGGATTCTACTGCATCTTTCTGTCGATACTTCAAAACTTCTCTCAAAGTGTAAGAAAGCGTTTTCGAAAGCATTTTTTTTTTCGAGAGCAAACGAAGCGTTTTTAAAGCCACACAACGAAGTGTCGCATGGGAATATCCTCTGCCGGCGAAACTTTTCTCGCATCATTACTCAAATACCCGCAAGACGGTAAAACAGTTCCGTTTCACCCGCTCGGCGGATGTGGGCGGTTTTCATTTTACGCCACTGCAAAGACGCGTCTTTTCGCCCGAAAGCTCGAGCGTTTCTTCCGAGCAGTTTATTTAACGTGCTCATCGTCGCATATTTTCCGACGTGCTGATTTTGCGGCACCGGCATGAACGATACCGAACCTCAGAACCGTTTCCCTCGACCGAAGAGCAATGACGCGTTTAGGTCGCTGTCGGAACAATCGATAGTTACAGTTCGGATCCGGAAGGAGGAGGCTTTTTTCACCGTTCGGCGCCTAAACGGGGGCGATTTTCCATTTGCAACTATCGAACGCCGGTAAGCATTCCGTGGGCAGAAAGGGGTTTTCGTAAAATTCCGAACCGATTTCGATGAAATGGACCGAAAGGAAATCGATTTCATCGTCCTTGGCTTAAGAGCAGCGCATACCGTCAGACCGCTCGTAACGGAAGATCCGAGAGAGATTGTCACTTATTTATGCCAGCCCCGGGAATGGGATCTGATAGCGGATGGCAGAGGGATTCGGGTTTCAGTATTTAAGAATTCCATTCTCCGGTAAGGTGCTCGGGATCGTAAGGTCATTTCGATGGCCGTTTCGGGATCGGTAATCAAATCTGTCGCAGGGGAAATAGAATCCATTTGCTCCTTATAGACCGATTTGTTATGATTTGATTATAGGACTTTTGGAGGCACATCCACAACCCCAATTCATTGTATCGATGAACTGGAAGAATGAATGCGAACCAACAAAGCCAAACAAAGCTTTGGAAGCTAATCGAGAAAATAAACTCCCGAACAGAGGTTTAACAAAAGACTCACTTGATGCGACTGAAGAGCGATTGATTTTGAGGGTGAGGTTATTCAAGATTTTCGCTAGATTTGTACGTCATCCAATCTCCTGATACATCTCATCCAATCTCATTCAAATGCATACGGCTGTTTCCATCCGGGCACCGGTAATTGAGTCATCCATTCTCGACACCTGCACGGAGATTAGAGTGGAGCAAATCCATGGCAAACAGAGCCTTGCGTTGCCAACAAGATCACGGCTATCGCGCTGGAAGCTGGATAGCCATGCTCCTCTTATCGTGTGCATCAAATCGCTCAACTATCGTTGCGTTCTTATCAGCAACTAGTTAAGTCCGCAAGTGTCCCGTAGCATTAAGCTTCCGAGAAGAGCACGCACAGTTGCAACAGTCGTTTAAATAAGCACGACCTAGACCCAAACCAGCATTCAGTAACGAAACGACCCAGCCTACAGGCACACGTCTTGGAGAAGCCTGGCTAGTACGAACAATAGTGTGCAGTATGGATTTTGTCTTCAAAGCGTTCTTTTTGCAGTTTCTGCTACTCGTAAGTGTGGGCGCATGTTAGCGCGTTGAACTATTGACAGTTTTTTCTGCTCTCTGGTTACGTGCTACAGGGGTTGCTGGTGACGCGCGTGCGACCACAAACCGGAGGAACCGACTGCCGCGGCAAAGACTACCTGTGTCTGGACGATGTCCGATTTCAACTCTGTGTCGATTATGGTGATGGACGACCCACGACCGTGAACGACGAGGTGCAGCACTGTCCGCAGGGGACATTCTGTAGCAACAGTGGACACTACGAGTGTGACTCGTTCGTGCCACTGTCGACCACCGCTGAGCCTCAGGTTAATGTGGATGAAAATGGTAAGTGTCTGCATTCGGGGTTGGCAATCGAATGTTGGGCATTTAAAGATTTTTAAATCAATTTAGCTACAGCTCCGCCAGAACATGATCAAAGCTCCACGGATGCAGTGGTGGTAGAAGTAGAGGAGGCAACGCTACCCGGAGAAGCAACGGAAGTTCCTTCTGACACTTCTGTCACTGAAGATACCCACGTTCCCGAAACAGATGCACCACAAGAAGAACCAGCATCGTCCACCGTAGCCGTAGAAACGGCGACTGATGGAACCCCAGTAGAAGAGGCTACATCAGTGCCATCGGAAGGTAACGAATTACCGGAATTCGAGTCCACCGTGGAGCCCGAAGCGGTCCCAGAACAATCCACCGAAGCGGAGCCAGTTGAAAGCGGTTCGCAATCAACCAATCCGGACGGTGACGCTCCAACCGAAGCGGAAGTAACCGTTGCACCAGAAGAAGAAACAGTTGCACCTGAGGTGACTACTGCGGAGCAGGAAGCGACCGAGGCTGTCAGCGAGCAAGAAGAACCAGCGCAAACGGAAGCTTCGCCGGTGGAAGAAAATACCGATTCGGTGGTAACGACGCAGGCGACTAACGAGGAGTCGAATCCAACGACGGAACTTCCCGAGGCGAGCGAGGTAGAAGAATCCTCCCCGACAGACGCTTCGGAAGCACCCACAACGGAAGAAAGTTCTCAGCCCGAGCAATCAACACCAGAGGGAGACTTAACTGAGGCTAATCCCACGGAGGAATCGACAACGGTTTCTGCTGCTCCGGAACAAGAGCCAGAACAAGGCGAAACGGAAGCTCCGGTGGTTGCAGAGACAACGGTGGCTCAAGAAGAACCTGCTGCTACGGATGAAACCGATGTCACTCAGGAGCCTTCGGAGACGATTCCCACGGTAACGGAGACCGAAGCGCCAGTGGAAACGCCTGAAGTTGTTGAAACGACAAGCGTGACTTCGGAACCTGCTGATGAGACGACCTCAGTCGTTTCGGAGACCGAATCGGAGAGCGCCTCCACTGATGTGCCCACAACCGAATCTGGCACTGATGCTCCATCATCGCAAGACCCCACCACGGAGGAGAGTTCTCCCAGTACCGCCGAGTCCGAGAGCTCCGATGCCACATCTTCCCAGGACCCGATCACAGATGAAACAACTGCTTCTTCCGATGTCTCCACTACTGAGTCGAACGGTCAAGAATCTACCACGGAAGCGGCCAGCTCGTCTCCAGTCACAACCGATGCTCCCTCCGGTGAGTCTGGTTCCGACGAAGGTTCCTCCACCGACGTACCCTCGGGCGAATCTGGTTCTAACGAAGGATCCACCCCGGGTTCCACTGAAGGTCCGTCTTCCGAGGCAACGGTTGTCCCGCAAGCTCCCGGATCGGGTTCGTTCCTGTGTCCAGCGGCTGGTCGGTTTGCGAATCCCACCGATTGTCACAAGTACTACGTCTGCTTCTGGCTTCCGTTCGGATTGTACAGCCTGGAGCAGAACTGCTTGGCCGGTTATGCGTACAACCCAACGCTGGAACGTTGCACGGCCGATCAAAGTGTGTGCTTCCCGGGAGAGTTTACCTGCACCGGTCCGGGACGCTTCCCGGATCCTGCCGACCCGTCCAGCTACTTCTGGTGCGTGTGGAACGCATTCGGTGGCTATATTCAGTACAAATTGCAGTGTCCGTTCGGTCAGGTGTACAATCCATTCCGGGGACGGTGCGCATTCGTGGTAGCGGGAACAGCTCGCTCGCTTCCCTTGCCTTTGGACGAGGAAGAAGCAAATGAGGAGAACCCATCGCAAGCTCCGGAACCTGTGCAACCGGTGGAAACCGTGGAATCGACGGAACCCGTCGCTCCAGCCACAGAGGAACCGAAGCTGAAAGTAAAGTTCCAGTGTTTGGAGGAAGGCACGTTCGCCGATCCGAACAACTGTAGCCGGTACTTCGTCTGCACGCTCAAGAAGCTGGACAAATTCAAGAAGATCAAGTTCAAGTGCATAACTGGCGAGCTTTTCGACCCGCTCGTGGGGGCCTGCGTTCCCGACGTGGATGCCCTGTGCCAGTAAGCACCAACCTCCAACCGCCAACCAGTAAGTTGGCCTGAGGCATATCAGCCGACAGTGAATTGTTTCGTGCGCAAATAAACTATTTATCAGCTAACTAATCATGCTGGCAAGTTAGAAACTGATGCTAGTTTTGTGTTGCACAAGAAAGAAAAGGAAATTAATCCAACGACAATCTATTCGCATCCAATTAGTGGAAGTTGGACCTGAATCAATCGATTACTGTCGCGAAATGAGTTGGCTTCTTTTTTTTTTTTTTGCGGCCCAGCTTAGAACACACATTCAGCGGGCAATTGTGGGCGATGACAAACATTCATTTTACGCCACATTTACGACTCATTTCGGATCGCGGGCGCGGGTGGTCGGGCGGCCGGAAGCGATCCAACCCGGGCTAGTGGTTTGGGGTTGGGTTGGTTTGAGTGTTAGATAAAAGTGATAAAACTACAAACTCACCGCTACGCTACCGGTGTCGGTGCAGTGGAGCGTACGCGAAAGTGCAAATGACACCGGGTGCTGCACGTGTTCCGATGGCAAATCCGATTGCAATCACTCATCGGAAGTGCAATACTGTGGCGCTGGGGCTGAGGACTCCGGCGCCGGGAACACGTTTTTCGCGAAAGGTTCAATGGTGTGCAAATATCGTGGCCGCCGCTACGAAGCGTATGTCAACAGCAGTCGACGGCGGCGGCACCACCAGCAACAGCATGGATAAATATTTGACGAAGCGTGTTTTTAATTAATTTTAATGGAAACAAAATAACCTCAATCTATCGGATGACAATTATTGGGGCGAAGCGAAGCGAGTGTTTTTATGATCGGGTTTTTATCGTTTTTTTTTTTGCGTGTGCGATCGCTATAGGTGTTGGAGAACATCCATTGCATGCCACTCACGCCGTTCACACGCTTTTATCGCTGTTGTTTTAGCACGTCGTGCAAAGCTTGTCCGCGCACTTTTTGTATCTTGTTCGCCATCATCACTTTGACAGGAACAAGCTTTTAGGTGGGGGATAAAAAATATTTAGTTTAAATTCACATTAGCAATTAAATCTCAACAGAGTAGTAACCGAAACAATAGTATTGTACCTCCCGACAACGCGTTTTATTCTGAAACGCGATAATCAACTCATAATGTGATTCCCCTTTGGCTGTGTTTTTTTTATTTTCAAATGCAACGATCATCAAAATATTCAAACCCAAACCAAACAGCTTGCCCACGATCCTACAGGAGTGGTTGTAAAATTCAATTCCACTGCGCTACCATCGTTATCATGACCCGCGGTTGTCGCAAAGCGCGTTAATTGTCCCCAACACCCATGGGAAATTCCCCAAACCAACCCGCGCACACGTGGATAGAAGCGTGGCATCAAATCAACCCCTGCAGCGATCCGTACGTATGTGCGCATCATTTACTGAGCACTCCACGCCGGGCTGCTTTGTGGTGTGAAAAAACAAAATCCAATCAAAACATCATAATTCGCGCCATCTCCAGGGCGCACGGGTGCGGATTGTTTTGATACCCGTACCACTGGGCCTGCGATAAGCCAAAAGGTTTTTCGTTGCTGGAGGGATCGCACGTTGCGGGTTTATCATTCATCGGGGTGGGCGGTGGGCCGAAACCAGAAACTTTGACACACCGTGATCTTCCTCTGATGAAAATTTCTGTGAGCGATTGAAAGAAAGAGTTCGTTGAGCCGAGCGCCGAGTCCCTTTTTCCAGAACCTCTGCTTAAAAGGATCACCGAAAAGGACGCAGTAACCGGCAGAGCCGAACAAAGGCGAAACACAAATGTTAAATAAATCATTCAAACTTTAGCGACGGTGAAATTCAATTACGATTCATCTCGGCGAAACAATCACATACACATACCGGGGTTGTATTTCCTTACTGCGCGCGACTGGGCTCGCCGGGTTTCTTGAAGCGTAATATCGCGTGCATTGTGGAGCGTTGGTGGTCATAAATCTTGATTATACATTTTATTGCACTTTATGGCTTTGCGCTGATGAAAAAGCGCTTTATGGTGATGCGAGGTGTGATTGAATTTGGTTTGCAATTCAAGAAATGTTGTGTTTGGGTAGAAATAGTTTGACAAACTGAGCCTTTGCATGAAGTCCTTGCAATTGTTTTATTTTTGTACAGAATCAACTATCTTTAACTAATTTTTTGTCAAATAAAACTCACCAATTTACAGAGAGAAATATTTATTTCCCCTCACACCTGGTTGCTGCCTACTGTCCAACGCAAAACCCAGATCCACAGCACCATGATGGGGGAATCGTTTTTGTTTTCTACCACCCGTGCGGGTTTTGTTTGCGCGGAAAGGATTAGAAGGGTGTGGTATGTTTTCCTTCATCCGAAAGTCCACAGGAAATCCCTGGATGATGCTAGTTACCCGACGGAGAGCCGCTGTATGATTTCATACCCCGAAAACGCGATCGCCACCCGGTAGCTAAAGCTCGTCTGGTGTCAGGACGGAAACGAAGGGTACGAAATCAAATTGAAAGACGACGGTGGCAAACGAACCGAAATCCCCACCCATAGTGGGCGATGAAATATTCACTCGCTAATCTTCTTGTTACGCGTGAAACGTTTAAGCTTCACCCCACGTGCTGGAGTACTTTGGTGGTTATTTTCTAAGCCCGGGTTTTGATCGTTTGATGAAATTTGATGAAATGATTAAGCATAGAAGGAGATCGGAGCGGGACGATGCCATGCCAACATGCCAACAAAACTTTTAAAATTCAAACGATGACGTCAGGCAAGCTTGTTTGGAAGTGGCTTGACCTTTTAAAACACTTTGCCATGGCTTTAAACGCGTGGCATGGTGTTTCTGGTCCAAACATCCAGCTTGCGATCGATACGCCCGGAACGTTCTGTTTGCGTCATCATTGCTGGTAAATCCTCCGTTTTGAGGACAAAAAGTAGAACCCGAAAGAATCGATGGCCTCGGGAAACGCGGCTTTCCCGGTCGTCTTCCACGAAAAGCAAACAAACGGCCTATCCGCCCTGACACCAGCTCCGAGAACAGCAGAAGTGACAGCACTTCGCGTAAAGTGGAACAACAAATAGACGGATTTACACACACACACACACACACGTGGGCTCCCGGGAAAATAGAAGTCAACATCGTGAATAAAAGGCTGTCGGAAGACGCCTCGCCGTTCCACCGTTGCGGCGGTCACGCTTTAACCGCAATCGTGAAAGCAATGCGTGTATTTATTTTTCCCGCACCGTACGTTTTGAATTCGTTTTTCGCAGTGGGATTATACGCAGTGGGAGAGATGTTTTCCACGAATCAGGACGAAATCATCAAGCTACCTTGGCGACCGACCTTGATTAGGAACACATTTGCTGTCCCTCGCGTCCTGGATACGCCAATCATCTCACGGGCGCCAATACGCGCGAGCGGTAAACCGAGCAAACCGGAAAACGGAAGTGGATACGTAAACGGCAGGGCCAACCATCCCGGACACATGGGTTTGTGTGTGTGTGTGTGTGTGTGTGTGTTTGTTTGTGGGTACCGGGGGGCTTGATAAAGAATGGAATAAACGAAGCAACACGGCCAAAAAAAAATCAACAAGTCCACGGAAGGAACGAACGGGAGCCCGCCGGGCATGGGGCGTGTGTGGCATATTGTGCTTCATTGTTTGTTTTGTGAGTGCCTCTCAAATTCAGCGATGTGTAACTGAAATTGGATTATGTTGAAGGACCGCCCCGTCGAGCACGCCCACTCGGTTTCCTGCCTCGGCTTTCCTTCTGGTGCCGTTGACCCGCGCCGCACCGAGCGCTGAATAATGCATGGAGATGGGGAGTATGAAAATATAATTTTATTTCCTTCACCCTTCCTCCCCCCCTTCCCCCACCAGTTTCCACCCTCCCGACATACACAAATACATGTGCTTAACCGGGAAACGGTTTACTAACCGGTGCGACGAGTTTCCGGGGCAGGACATTCTCGGTATCGAAGGGATACTAGAATGAAACCGCAAAATTTGTCACATTTGCTCCGTTACACTCCGTCCACTCGCCAGAGGTTAGGAAGTTTGATGAGCTTTGGTGCCGGGTGTGACATCCTGGGTGTTTTCGAGAAAGTTTTACTACACGCTACACACCGCCGGTGGTGAAACTCGTTCTTAATGCTTCCTAGGAAAAAAAAGTCCTTCACCAACCGCATTGAAAGTTTTGCTGTAAAATGGAGCGTTTTTTTTTTTCGTTGATGCTTCATTGTGATGAAAACGATTGTAACCGGTCACCTGGAGCTGGTGTTTCGCCAGCATAAAGGGCCAATGGTGCTGTTGAGTTCGAAGAAATAACGGATGAAGGATTTCATGAAACGAGTTTCGCCCGAAAGCTGCTAACAGAATTCCCAGGAACGTGTTTGTTCACGGATTCAATCATTCACGCCTTGCCATGCGCCAAACAGTAACTCGGGAAACAGAATTCTGTATTCATTTTTGTTTCGCTGTAGTTTGGCTAGAGCGTTTGGTTTTTCTGTTTTTGATTTGATTTTTGAAGAGGAGTTTTTAATTTGAAAACAAATTTAACAAGGAACGAACGAATTGAAAGTAGTAGGAAATTTTGTATCCTTCATAACATGGCATAAAATGGTTTGGCTTAAATAAAATTTTGTTTAATAAGCCCATTGGTTCGCATTGGTTTCCGTTTCAAAAACACTTTTCAAACATTCACTTTTCGAAAAATTTTCACTCAAATTCAGAATAACATTTCTTTCAAGTGTACTTGATTCAATTTCAGTCATATGACTAAATGAAACGTTTTGACTTGCGGTATCAACAACGACTACTCCATCCATGGCGCTGGTGCCACTGGACGCGATCCTTTTAGGTCGACCGGAACCGACCCTCCCTCAGATTTTCCATCACTCCCGCCGTCGGATTTTCTGGTATCATTTTATCGGAACGAAATTGCTTCCATCAATCAAATTATACCGAAAGATCCGGGAATCATCATAAATTAAACCCGAAAAAACCGAAATGACTATACACCAATGAGCATTGGGGCAACCATTCCAAGCGGCGTGGCATATGGTGCTAGTGTAAGGTATGTCCTTGTGGGAATTCCACCCTCCCCATTTAGCACCCTTTTTTACGTTTAGTTACGGGACGGTATTAAACATCCACCACCACTACCAAAGAGCGCCATTTCCGAAGCAATCAGTCTTGAGGACGAAACTGTGCCACTGTGTATATGTGAGTGTGTTCCGGATGCTCTCCAGTCTCTGGATGGCGCAAAAGGTCACTTGCTTCGCTCTGCAAATGGGTGGATTACATAGGGAAACCGTGCCGGTTCTTTCCATCTCTGCCCCGTGCACGGGTCAAGCCGCGATGCGTCGAAGAACGATGAGAAATGCGTCCACGGCAAAAACCCATCCACGGCAAAAACGGCAGCAAAATGGCAACAGGGCAGCACTGGAAAGGGTGGGTCAAGACGCTCCACCTCCGAAACCAAAACGGGATGGGGAGAAAAAACAAGCAGACCGGCAAATATGTTTATGTTGCCAATATACACGCTCGTAAATATTTTCGTACGATTTCGTTCCGGCCGGTCCAAGTAGGCCACCCCTTTTTTGTTCGCCGGCAGCCGCGTTAGTGTGTTAGTGTGTAAACTCTGCCGCTGGTGCGTTGGTGAGTTAGTATGGTACGATAAAATGAACTGGTGCGGTGGTGAGTGCGTACACGGACGCGGAAAAACTTCCCGGAAACGAGCGATGCACGCCGGAGATAAACCACCGGTTACCACGCGCAAACGCACGAAGGCAGGAGGGCATTAACATAAAATTGCTGTCTAGATTTTCGCACTTCGACATTCAACACTGGTCGGGGTGTGTGTGTTTGTGTGCGTGCTAAAGGGAGGAAGCGTTCCTGTGAAGGATGGCTGGGATTGTCGGTTTGCAAGATTTGTGCAATCGTCGTCGTCGTCGTCGTCGTCGTTGCCGCCGTCGTCATTGGGCTGTATTTGTCGCCAGAAAGTGAATACCAGCTGGATCAGCAGTTTAACGCTGCGGAGATTCGACTTCATTTTCACCACCCGAAGCAGCACATCCCAAGATGCTGTCCGGATCGATCGGCTTCCTTTGCCGCTTGCTTGGTAAGGGTGGACTGTTCGATTCGATTTTATTTTCCCTATCCGTTCGGTTCCACGCCCGTACTGCTAGCCCGATAAAAAGGACCTTTATTTTATTCACATTTTCACTTTATGAATTCGTTTCCTTCCCGAACGCCGGGGAAAGATATTTCCCCCTCGTCGGCACGAGAAGGATACGCAGAAGCTGTTGGAATCTTTTTTTTTTGTTTCGCACGCCCAACGGAAAACCAAAGAAGGGACCATGTCAGCTGAGCCGCACCGGGAAGGCTCGTGTGGCCATGCCGTGGCGAGCTTGCTATAAAATAAAATGGAATTACTTTATATGGGCCACTATAAAGCTTCACGACGAACCGGTTCGGCAAACGGCGACGGTTCGGGCGAGTGGAGGGAGAGTGGGTTTATTGATTGAATTTTACCCTTCGGCAGCCCAGCGCTTCATATGGCACGGAACGTTTCACTATTTTCGCCTACGTACGACCGGTTTCGGCGACCGTTCCCACGGAAGAACACACGAAATACACACACATAACTCTCGGCCCACTCACTCACGTCCCGTCCCGTAGGACAAGCGAGCGTTTTGGGAGGAAATTAGATTTCGGCGTGGGCATTTTACGACTAAGTGGCTGGTTGTGCGGTGTGGTAAGCCCTTAAAAGGGGAAATGTAATCACAAAATTGTAGGACGAATCGTGCATCAGGAGCAGAAAAATAAAACGACCCACGTCCGTGCAGGTGGATTGAAATCTACCGCGAAAGAAAACTGCCGAACACGATCTCCGCTAGTGAAAATGGATTTGCGCTGAAAATCGCATTAAAATATCAAAAACCTCCTTAAAGGCTCACCATCGGCCGATATAATCAGATCTCGCAAATCGGCGAATGTTAATTTCGCAACCACCTTCTGGTGGGCTTCGAACGCGTTCCGCCTCGACGCTTATGCACCTCGGTTTGGGAGGGCGCTTTCGGAGAAGCGAGCAGCGAGCACCAGCGAGTCGAATCTCGCTGAATGCCGCCGGATAAAGCCGAATCTATACTTATCAGCTTTATGGAAAACGGGAACCTAGAACCTGTTGCGTGTTAGGACTGGGACGACCGGCTGGTGCCTGGCGTGGACGTCCGTAATCCGATGAAATGTTTCCTGCGGTGAGGATGCTGCGGACCTTTCGTACGAATCGAATGCCTAATGGAACGTGGACATGACGTTCGCCCGCAAGGTGCGCCGAGTGCGGAATGTAAAAGAGCGCCCGGAGGGGGGGAGGGGGGGAGGGTAGCGTCTACTTCATCATTTTGTTTCGAAACGCACCTTGATAAGCGGCGTCATTATCGATCATCTCTGCATCACGAGCTCACAGGTTCATCCATCATCCGGGAGGCGCTAAATGGCAGCCACTGTCCCAAAAACGCGTGCCCGAGAACGGTGGTAGGAAGGATGGTAATTAATATTTCATAATGCAGCGAGTGAGACCGACGTGCCTGTCACTTCATCGCTTGCTCATTAGCCGAGCTTGATTGATTTACTATGCCATCCGGCCGTTGTATTTATACGCCACGTTCGCTCCCAAGATATCGTGCTCCGTGATGATAACGGATGACACACGGCCTACAGAGCCTGACGTATCGATCGGCTCGAGATCAGCAACATCTACCATCGTTTTTCGAACGCACGAAACTTTCCGACAGCATAAAGCCACAACACTATCGCTCCGCTTTTCATCCATCTCGTCAAATAAATCTCTCAACAAACAAAAAAGTAGAAGAAAAATGCTTTAACTTCCCAAAAGCACGAGCTCCAGCGAACCGTAGCCGTAAAAAAAGCACAACAAATCTTCTCGGAAAGCGTAAAGACTTAAGCTTCTAACCATTCGCTTGCATGCTTGGTGTGCAGTTTTGGGAAACACAGTGAGGCTACCTGCGGGCTAATGACTTTCATCGTGGCGCTTTGGGCCGTTCCCGGGGGTGGCCTGCTGTTCTGTAACCACCAACGGTGCCAGCATTGTTTCGAACAGATCCGCTTATACTTTTGCACTCACGCCGTCCACACCGAAACGCGAAAAGTATTCTGCGAACGAGCTGCTGCATCATACTTTCAGATTAATTAATAAACCAAGCGTAATGAAGAGCGGACAGTGATCGACGGCTAGAACGAGTCATTGTTAGATAGATGGCTTGCGTGTTGATCAGTGCTGGAATGGATCCAATTTCGGTTTGTTTCCTTTCTAGATAATTTTTGAGTTGGTAGCAAAACTCCTTCATATGCTTCAGATATGCTACAAATATTAAATAAATATTACCTTCTTAGTGAAAAGATAGATTTTCAAGTTTAAGCTTATTAAAAGTTTGGAGCAAGCCAAGTGTTCAGTTATTTAAATGCGGAATCGAAAATTACACCTCACAATGTTCAACGCACTGACTTATTTTCATCAGGTACTGTACATTCGGCACATCTCGATCATGAAAGTGTCTGCCCAACCTGAAGGCAGACTAAAGAAGACTAAACGAAATTCGGCGTTGCGAGAAAAATGAGATGAATCACTCCATCAGCGGCAAGGAAACGAAAATAAAAAGCATAAAAAAAAACGATGCGCTCCATCCCGTAACGCACGCGGAGAAAATGTATATTAAACGCGACGCTCGCCTGCACCGAACCGAACCTTCTCATTTCCTTCACCCTCCCTCGGCCTGTCTAAGCCAGCATCGACTTTACGGTGCCGGTGGCCGCTGCCGCTTGGGTAACGATGCTTTCATAATGTAGAAGCTTTCCCGTGGCAAATAAATTATCATTCTGCGGACCTGAGGTTTGTCGACCTTTTCCCCATACTCTTGTTCCCCTGTTCCGGCCAGCGATATTAGAGACCAGCGCCTGTCGGGCTTGCGTTTGACAAGCGGATGAGACACATCCGGGAAATGTTGCTCATAAATTTTAAAACCGTATGCAAACAATTCCCGTCGGTGATGTGGTCGCGTCGCGCCGGGTACAAGGGGAAGTGAAAAGCACCGATTTTCCGGGCCAGTGTAGCGCCATGTCTGACTGACAAGTTTGCAAATGATGATGCGACTGTCGCAAACAGCAACAAGAAGCTGGACGATAAATCAATAAAAGCGAGAATAAAAAACAACTTCTTCGACCGCAAACATCGTGCTGATTAAGCAGCTTGATTCCTTGACCACCACTACGATCGGTGCAAGGCTCAGTGTGCGTTCGGTATGGAAAATTTTCCACAAAAAAAAACCCAGTAATACGCAGTAAAAAAATCCAATTTTACCACAGCAAAAAACCCTTCCTGCCCGGGCTTTGTTCACTCGTAAGCTCACTCTCTCTCTTTCTCTCGTTCTCTAGCTCACCCGATCGTCGGTTAAAACTTTCCTAATTTGTTGCCCAACTGGTTCAAGTGAATGCTTAACTAAAATTCTTGCTTATTAGTTCGGGGTGTTCGAAGAGCTGCTCGAAAATGTCCCCACCCTTCGGTCGGGGCAGCAATATGAGTGAGTAAATTCGTTCCGTTACGATTCAATAAAGTCCAGCATTGCGGGACGGCAGGCAAAACTTTGTCCACTCTTACCCACACCCCGCACTTGGTCGCTTGCTTGCGTGCTCAAGATTGTGAGAAGTTTCCACAGGATGCTTTCCTTCGGTCGGTGTCCGGCAACAAAGAAATTAATTTGATTTTTTTTCTCTCTCTCTCTCTAGTGTGGTTCGCAGCAGCAAACCACCAGTTTGAAGCGAGTTTTGCACATGCCATCGATTCCGGATCAAGCGAACGACTCGTGGATGGTTGGTCCGGCTCGGTCCGAGGCTATCAATCAAGCACAGGATTTGCTCTGTCTCGGATCGGGCCCGGGTGAGTCTGGGAGCCAATTTAAAGCGATACCAATCGTTTTGATCCTGGCTATTCGCATCTACCTGGCAAAACTGTTTCCACCAGATGCCTTTTTTTGTGTGTGTTGCCAAAAAGTTGCTTTCCTTTTTGCGTGCCACATGGCGGTAAGATGTATTTCTTTTTCGAAAAGTAATTCTCGCCTACCACCAGCTGGAAGTGATTGGACAGGAATGCGAGAAGCAGCAGTAAGAAAAAAAAACAACACATACAGCCAATTGGAATCGATCAATCAAAGTGTATGTATGGCGTGAGGAGAGCATAAGCATCTCTTGTTGATTCGCAGCCGCTACAGGTGTACTTTCCAATCAACTTCATCTGATGGGTGCGGGAAAATTGTACCTTTTCCCTCCATCAACGCTGATGAGGGCCTACCGCAAAAATAGCTTGCTCTTGTGGGTAGATTGGTGCGTGTTAATTGAATATATTTTCCATCCCGAGGCGCGGAAGAACGGGACGATTGGTTTTGATCGGAAAAATTTGCTTCAAAGCACCGAAATCCAAACAGCGTGCTTCAACTGATAAGCTTTTTTTATTTTTTAACGGTTGATCGAAGGCAACTGGTAGGCTTATTGGGAAAAAAATCTACAACGAAAACATTGAAAATGTGTCGAAAGTTTTCCGCTAATCGATGGAGCTTCCACCGAAACACATCGAACAACACGCGTTATGTGGTTGTTGTTTTTTTTTGCCCGCCCACCACTCAGCCAAACCGCTGCTTATTGCTTTTTTTCATGTTTCTTTTTTGGGTTTCATTTTAGGGTCCCACCGTTC
This sequence comes from Anopheles farauti, assembly GCA_000473445.2. NCBI lineage: Eukaryota > Metazoa > Arthropoda > Insecta > Diptera > Culicidae > Anopheles > Anopheles farauti. The sequence goes on from KI915048.1 coordinate 1,199,242, forward strand.
GGTTCCGCGCCGTGCGTTCCGAATGATTAATGAGGTATGGTGCTGTAAATTTATATATAAAATTAAAATTGATTGATTACATCAAATACCGCCGGCAGCGCACACCGAACCGAGGCGAAAAGAGAAAATTAACTACCCGGCAGCACCATTTTCGCGGATTGGGGAAATTTTCAACGCCACCAGTAAGATCGCAGCTAGCAAAAAAAAACATAAACGAACCGACCCGACAAACCGGACGAACGACGAACAGGACAGGAAGCACCGCCTGATTGTTGATGGTTGATGGGAAAATAGCAACTACGCCGACACATGGCCACCTTGTCGTTACATGAACACAAACATAGAAGCGTATGCATGCACGCAGGGTGTGATGTTTTATGTTTCCTCGCTCGTTCTCTTTCCTTCTTTCTTCCCGTCATCTCGTTTCCATTTTGACTCCACAGTGTTTCCCACCGTTGTTGCGTTGAGGTAAAGGTTTGAGAAAAAAAACCATTCGTCTGGTTGGCTGACTGGCTGGATGGTGGGACGTTATCGATCACAACAACATCCGTCCAATCTGAGCACATCCATGCTGATGTGAAAGGATAATGGATGAAAGGAAGGCTTGTAAGGGTGGAAAAAAATGATTCCCCCAACGACCCGATGTCGATCCCCCACCCCCTCCCCCCCCCCCCCCCCGTGCCGAAATAGGAGGACCGAGAAAAACGCATACCATTGCCATGACACTCTCGTCCACCACGGGAAGCGTGCATGTTTAACACTGTGTGGCGGGAAAAAAGGCTGTGTTGAAGGAAGGACGATATTTATGTTTGATATACGATGACATCGCTCCCGGGGAAAAAAAGGGGGTCGCTTCCGGCAGGCGCACACCTGCGCCCCCGGTGATGGCCTGTTGATGCATGCGATGCTGTCCTGCTCGGTTACATCCGACAACGGCTCAGCCAACCGGTTCGAACCGGCCATCGTGCGGCCATGTACACACGTGGTATTATCGGACGAGCAAACAGCGACAGCGGCACCGAACCGCAATGCCTGTTCGTGTTTAATCTGGTTCCGTGGAAAATCGCACCCGTTTGCGTTTTCGTTGCAAAACCCCTGCCCCGGAAAGGCGTTTGCAACGGATGGTGGCAACAACAAAAAATAGAAACGCGCTCCCGAAACGCTGAGGTTTTAACAAGCGCGGGATTTATCCACGGCCTTGCTGACCAGCTGATGCAAGCTCGAAAAACTTCACTCATTGTGCATTGCGTGGGCTGATTGAGATTTCATTCCGTTTCATTCAAGTTTTTTTTTTATGGAAATGAGAATTATTAATCGCTGACGGGGGCACTGGCATAGGGAAAGGAGCTCCAAACACTCTTGTATGAATGGATGCATTGCTGCGAACGTTTTCTGGGATCTGCAGCTTATATGCGCAACGTTCGCGATCGTTGTGGGTGTAATTTGGGTGCTGCTGAACAATGTTATCATTCCTGATTGAGAAAGATTAAATGTTAAGGTAAAAGTGTAGCGCACAGCTATGGAATAACATAATTTTAATAGATTTTTGTCAGATTAGCACAGGTTTTAGAATCGTTACGCATTTCAGTTTCTATGGATTTCTAACCGCTGGTGAATGAGCGATTTGTATGTTAAATACAAAATACATTTAATATTGTTTAAAGATATTCGCAAGCAATTATGAAAAAATAATATAAAAACTTTTAAATAAAATTGGAAATCGAACTTCTAGAGAGAATAAAATTGTTTCTTTTTCAAAAAGTTGAGATCTATGAAGAAAATTTTGATCATTCTTCATTTTAACATGTCAGTATTTTTTAAAATTCTTACTTTCAGCTATGAAACGTGAGAATTTTGCAGAGTAAATCCCACCACAAACGCACCGAGCCGCTTTACTAGCTCATGCTTTCCTATACCTTAATAATGATGACCACGATTGATGACAGATGTTTGCTAGAATGTACTAAATTACACTTTCAATCATGGCGAAAACAATGCTTCCTGTCCTTAAACATGCTCGAGTAGCTAGGAGTAATTACAATCGAGCTATTTGGCACGTTCTCAGGTGCTTAAGTTCTGCGAACAAGTTTCCCTTGGTTGAAGTTGTTCGAGCTCCCCGAAATGCGCTCTTGTTCACTCGTTTCTCAGGATCGGCTGTGAATGTGAATCTAACCAACACTAGCAACATTCCAGGGCTTCGTGTAAACCACACTCCTGCAACACATTCACGCCTGAAGGTAATACAAGCCCGGCAAGCCCGGCTGCTCGTGTTTCCTGACAAGCGTGGCATTTTGTCTTGTTTCCAAAAATCTTCCTCCCACAGTCAATGGAGAATATCTCGTCCGCTATGATTGAATACATCTACCGGGAACGAATTCAGAATGGATGAAGCTAAGCATAAGCGCTTTGTTCCAGCGTGGAACGAAGTCTCTAGGATTTTCAAGCAAGCAATGAAACCACACTATGGTGAAGTAAAAACAAGGTCGTCTGGTAGCGTCTCACGAAGAAAGTATGCCTCCACTTTAGTGCAAAACGCTGCTAGGTATTCCAGCCTTGGGTGAATGCACGAGCTCAACTTTTACCATCCTCAACTCACCCTCTCATGCGTTCGTTCATGTTCTTTTGCAAAGAACTTGGCAAGAAATGTGTATTCCCAACATGTCGCGATGATATTCCGATGCTTCCTGTGGCTCACTCTAGCCAACTTCCGGCGAACTTTTACCGATTACCACGGAAGAAGCCGGTCCTTGGTGTGCGACACGCGCGCGTTTGTTGATTCACGAAGGCTGATGATTTTAAATGTCAATTTTCAATTAGTATACTCGAGATTGGTGAGAGGGAGGGCTTTAGGCCGCGGGTGCTTCAGCAAAGGAGGAGTACGTGCCGACACGGGCGTATTCGTTGTTACCGTTGAAGTTGACTTCGGGCGGCAAGGAAAAACACATTTCCTCACGTCTACGGTAGATAAGACGGTGAGTATGGCAAGCGGAATGGAGGTATAACCCAGGCTCCAAGGCTCCATTACCAGCCAGCGAGGATAGACATCGGTGCCAGAGCGTGTCCTACGGTACGAAGGTAATGGAACGTGTCGGGGTTTTGAAGTCTGCTTTAATTATTGCTGCTCTAGAAACCTCGCGCAAACTAACATCTTCACCTCCAGCGGGTAAATTCCATTACGGGACGGCTTTTTTGAAACAACGGCTCGAAACTGCACACCTCCCTAAATCATGGTTCAATTTGTTAAAAGATTCCAGCAACAGCTTATTTATGCAAATCAGCAGCTTTCACGCTTATGTTTGCGAGCGAACAGGCCTGAACGCTCGAAAAACAATAAACGAACGCGTTAGTGTTTTGGGAGGACGAGAAAACGATCGAGAAAGAATCGATGTGCTTTTGTCGATTACGCACAAATTCGAACAAATTTGAAGTTGTCTGCTATATAACCGTGTGTTTTTTGTTATTTTTTTTTTGAGTTATTTATGCTAAGCGAGCAGAGCCGAAAAGCGTCTTTACATTTGATTACGAAGCGATTGGAATTCTTTTAAAATATAAAACCCATCCAATCAGCGTCATCAACCGGCTCCGTTTGAAACGAAGTAACGGCTGTGTTTTCTGTTGATTTTACGGGCCAAAGTTCGGGAGAAGGCAATCACGGCTTCCACATACACAAACACACATAGCACAGCAGAGAAAAGAACAACAAGTTGTAGGCAATCATCATCGCTAAGCGATTGCGACCCACCGTGCCGGGAGATGGCTTTTTGATTTTTCAAAGAAAAGCGTCCCGAACGCTCGACTGCTCAGGTGAACTTTGGCGCTGCTTTTACGTCCTTTGCATTCACTTCATTCACCGACGTCAGCGTCTTTTTTGTTGTTGTTGTTGTAGCCGCGCTGCAATCACAGCAATCTGGCTTAGGGGCAATCTGTTTAAACTTTTTTTTTATCATTCTTTTGCCTTTCTTCAGCCCGCCGAGAGCCGCCCGTCGAATGGCAAAAGTTTTTTCGCTGTACGGGCTGGCCGGCTTTGCGAGGGAAATTGAGCGATTAGTGTGCAGAGAATGGAACGAATCGTTGGTGAAAAAATTGACTGACTTTACGTCAATCGAAGTTTGAAAGCTAACGATTTCGAGCGAATCGCCTTTGAAGAATATGTTCTATTTATTGTACGTGCGTTTTTTTGGAGATCTTTGTAATGGTCGTTCACGATAGAACGACAACATTGAAGCAAGAGTTTGTAAATGAAGACACACAATTCTATGTGTTTTGGAGTGAGAAACATAAATAGAAAACCACCGTCAACAGGTGCCTGCGCTCGAACGGGGGTTGATGCACTCCATATTCCAGTCGGAAAACCGCCACACGAAAGATCTATTTTTGTAGCGCCCACTTGCAAGCAACGCCGTATTTTTAGCACAAAATTGTGTCACCGAATCACAAAACTTTTCCACAAACAATTTCCCAAGTTCCGTGTTCGATCCGTTTCGATGGCAAACGAACCAAAAAAAAAAAAAGAAAACCATTCGATTAATATTTTGTGAAATCATCGTGTTTTTGTTCCCGCGTGTATCTCCTTCACTCTTTCCTCCCCAACCTCCCCCCCCCCCACCCCGCCCAAGTACTAACCTTTCGCTTTCGGTTACTCCTTCCAGCGATGTTCGAAGCGGTGGCATTTGCGCGATTTTCCGCCCAAACGGGCGCACGATGACGTTGACTTTTTGTCAACCGTTTCACGAAGCAAACAGTTTCCCGAACAGGAAAACAATCGCCAAAGTTTACGTCCCTTTCGTCTTAAGTGTGCTGCCCCGGTTTCCCACTTCCCCACACCGACGGTTGCGTCAATATTCGTTGGCCACCGGAGCGCAGCAGCACGGCAAGGTTTGCCTCGGGCTGCTGCACGCACAATTTATAAGTACACCGTAGCTGAAACAAAGCGGCGAAACCAAAAGCGAACCGGACCGGAGCAACACAAACACTCGAAATTCCTTCACTAACGAAACGCGTGCTCCTACGCGCGAGTTTTTTGTTTCCTCCCCTATAGCCTGCACCAGTCCGGACTATCGAAAGCGAGAAGGCACACCACGCACACTAAACGATGGCATTTTGTTTATGCTAACGATCGGTCGGTGGCGTTGATTGTGGTGGTGGTGGTGGTGGTGGCGGTTGGAGCTGCCGTTTTCGCGCAACAATTTGTGCGCGGAAAATCTCCACCACCATCACATTTTACACTCGACGACGGTTCAGTTTTCGGTGGTTTTCTGCCCCGATTTAGGTTTTGCATCGCAAAAGAACGCACGTCCGAAAGCAAGCGCACCGGGAGCGACCCGGCTGCTGCAGCTGCGCGAGCGGCCGTTATTACGAGCTTTTCTTGTGTTTTCTTTTAATTTCAGCACCACGCTGTTCCACTGTCAAAACAAAATTAAATAAAAAAAAATCGCGCATCGCGGTGACCCGAGCGAGAGGTGAGTTTGTACAAGTTATTATGATCATTACGTGAAATGGGAATCTCTTCGCATCCGAAAATGAGACGTACAGTTCTGTTTTTGTTGTATTTCATTTTTTTTTCTCTCTGTTCCAACCCCACATCGACTCCACACGGTGAATGGTTTTGCCGATCGTTTTGCTTTCACTGCGGTTTTTTGTTTTTGAATCAATTTACTTACAACCACATCGCATGCTTGTTGCTTGTTTCCTATGGACCGCTTTGTTATTCACTGTCATTCGAGCTTTTATTTATAACGATATCGCGTACACAGCGTATCTTTTGCAGCTGCGTAGAGCTTAAGCCGAACGCTTTTCCTTCGCGTTTTTCACCGAGCAGAATGGATGCGGAACTGATTTATATGAAAATTTGCCGTACACAAGTACAGACGGACCCAGACGTGGGCCCCGCAGCCATGCAAAACATCTCCGAACGTGGGGCGGGTGTTGACAGATTCTCCACGTGCGTGGATAATGGTTTCACTTATTCACTCGTTGCGTACTCGTGCACCTTTCGTCGTCTGCCACACCACCGTATCCCGTCGACCGCGGGACACGTGCTTGCCATAAATCAACGCGCATAACACAAATTTCGTTTCCGCAAAAGGGTCTTCCGTACCTTTGCGCTTCGGTTTTTCGTATATACATATACATTTTTTTTGTGCTTTTCCACACACCCACACCCGGTGGAAGCAAGCGTTACGATGAATTATGAACTACCGGAAAGCACTCGCTTCTTCGCTTGAACGTACGGGACCGCCGCGTACAACCACAGACGACACCACATGCACGCACGGAAACACGTACGCGATCGTAAGGAAAATGAACCGGAATTGGTTTCTACGTTTCTGTGTTTTCCTTCGCTAACCGCTCTCCCCAACCCTCCCTTCGTCAAAACGAATCCCTTCCCCCGTTTATGGGAACCGCACAACGGAACGATCATGGGACATTTGCACGAAAACACCACCACGGCACGGTGGAAACACTTTTCTTAATCACTTAATCCGTATTACTCTTCGGCCCGTAGTACGCCCACCGCAGTTCAACGTGTTGGTTGTCGCTTTCGCTCGGAACAAACCCTTCATTAGGCCCCGGGGGGCGACAAGGCAACACAGCACACTTACCAGCACCAACACTGTCGATCCGCTGTTTATTGAATTCCGAGAAACAAGCAGGCAGCACTTGCCGTGCGGGATAGCTGACACACCACCGGAGTCGATTGCGTCTTCCTGTCACTGCCTGGCACGAGTCCAACGGAACGAAAACGGTGTCAAAAAACGGATCTGCTGGCGAACCGAACGTGCGGTACCGTATCGGCGAATGTTTCGACGTCAACTGACAGCTGGCGGTGGAAAAACAACTCGTTGCTTTCCGTGCCGTCGTGCCACGGGACGAGGACCTTCGCGAACGAGCAACAACCCGAACACCGTTTGCCGAACCCGTTGCGGGTGCGTTTTGCCCTGAGGCATATTTTCCGACTTCCATCAGATGGTTTTTTATCTCCGAGAAGGAAACGAACAGTTCCAGAGCGCGAGCGGAGCGCCGGTAGGTGCGAACGGCGCATGCCCACGCACCAGGAAGCGTTTCGTTGTTCATTTGTTTTGGTTCATCGCGGTGACCAACAATGCTTGGATGATTACTTCGGTTTTGTTGCGAGCGCACCGGCCGTTCATTATCATTTTCGAAAAGGAGAAGATGAACTCCATGCTAGTGAGGGTTGATTTCAGGGCAAAGGATGAAGAATGTTAGAACATAGTAAACGCCAACTTTTACATTTCTGATGGTCAAATATGCATATGTTTTAATAGAGTAAAAGTCAATGTTATTTGATTCGCCTATGAATTTTTCAAATTTTATAGTTGAAATTTTACAGTAGTGTTTGTTAAAATTGAAAAATATAATTAAATAGTGAGGTTATTTTGTTGACATCTTTAACAAAGCAAACAGCTAGGACTCAATAAAAATAATTACACAGAAAGAAAAATAAATATCGGACAATATTTTATAACCATGTGCTGCTCCCAGTAGTGGATTTAAAATTCACTCCCTTTTAATGCGCACGTGTTAATAACGATCGTCATGTGGTTAACGACAACAGTTGACACTGTTTAATCTCAGTTCATATTTAAAGTATCACCACCGAACGCAGACTGCACCGCAAAATCCTCGCGGAAGAAAAACCACTGCACATCGACACCATCCGAAAATTAACTGCATTCCGATGGAAGAAAGCGAGAGAGAGAGAAAGAGAGAAAAAATCACACACGCACACACATCCCCACACACACACACACAAACGTCCGCTCCTTAAAACAATCGCCCCAGTCAGCGGACCCGTTTTTCATTTTACGTACATGGGTAAATAATTTCAATCGCAGCTTGCAATCTGATAAAGCAAACACAAATCTCGTTCCCACCTCGTTCGCCCGGGCCCGGGAGCTCGTTATGGCACAAGGGCAATAAAACACCGTGCACAAACAGAGGGGCACCGCCGCATCGGTGGCTGTGGTGCAGGCAAATGTGTGCGTGCATCATATATTTTATAATTCAATAAATAAGCTTTAAATCCCGATCCACCCTTGGAGCAACTTAACACCCTCTCGAGACCAGCGAATGGTGCAGCGCATCGCATTGATCATTATCGTGGATTTTCATTTCGCAGCCGACGGAGGGTGGCCGCGGTCGTGGGGGGAGAGGGGAGGGGGAGGGGGTCGAATAGTAGACTGATTGGTAGGCGTTTTATTATTGTCATTTTGCATGCGATAAAACGATGTTTGATCGTCGGGAAAGTAGATCGTTAACGGATGTGGTGGGTGAGGGGTGGGGGGGGAGTGGTGGCGCTGTTGCTTCGCTGGTCGATGTTGGATGGAGACGCCTGGTGCTTTATCGCATTATTTAATCAGTTAAGCAAATGCTCGTTGTGATTCCAAGCCAAGGACGTCATGGGGAAATGAAAACGGAGAGATTTTAAAATTATATCAAACACATGGTTTCTACTTTTTTCGCTTCCAAAACATATCCAACAAAACGCATGCATCGCTGCAGTAGTAAAATTCGTTAAATCTAGTACAACTGCTTCGTAAATAAACGTAAAACTTTTCAAATCTCTTTTCCACCGGTGACATTCAGCAAAACAATCTCTGTTCACCGACAGCACCGGACATCGGAAGCTATGTTTTATGAAAATTCTAACAAACCAACCACTGGTGATGGCATGATGCATCGATCGTGTTGTTTCCTAAATTTTCAACACCAACACACACTCCAACACGCACAAATCGGCCCGCTAACGCTTAACGCACCCATGATTAACGAGTGTTGGCCAAAGCAAACGAATGGGCATACACAAAAAAAAAAAAACAGTGCAGTCAGGTTTTATTTATCCCTCGTTTCAATCCACTTTCGGTAGTACTTCGGATTCCACATTCGCCCACAAATTTCCCTCTTTTTTTGCGCCGGGAGCAGAGAGCACCGCACGCGCGGAACACATCAACTCCCGTGGCTTTGTTTGAGTAAATAATATTTTCACCAGTCGATTTCACTGTAGACACTCTTTTTTTTTTGGTTTTGCACTGCGCGAGCTCGATTTAGCAGAAAATCGGAAGCTGAAAGGTCTGTTTGGATGGTTTCGTATGCATGCGTACGCTTCAACAATGGATGTACTGTTTTTTTTTTTTATTTTGCTCGTTTCATAAAGGTGAAAAGTGAATTTTCCAGCTGATTGCGAATGCGGATTGAACGTTAAATGAAGCTTACACATACATTTGTTTACTTTCAACATGTAATTGAATTGAATAATAATCTTTTCGAAATGTTTCCCGTTTGCGATTCTTGGTAGAATTCCACGAATGCCGCCGTTTTGTGCGCGAATCGGGGATTTTTTTATTACTTTACGAAACAATTAAGTCTTACCGTGCTTTCCCCACCAAAAAAGTGACTAACCCCAGTTTATCCGTTCGAAAGGGATAAAATGAAGAATCGACTTTATCGCCCTGATTTGCTCGCCAACCAATAAAAGTGTTACCATTATCAACCACCCCGGCCCCGAAACGAAAATGCCACTCCGTTAAATGCGAAAGGCTTTCCCTCTACCGGGGCTTTACTGTTTCGAGCGTCCGGTTGGAAAAACTTCTCCAAATTCTTCTTCCGAACTCGAGGCGCAGCGAGACCCAAACAAAGAAATAAACCCGCGCTCCGCTCCGAAGCTATCTTTCGGTAAAAATCCTCGCGCCCAACCACGCAACCCTGGAGCAATAAATTCTTAGCCTGCTATCCGAAATCGTTTAATAGCTCCCTGCTCCGGCGCTGCTTCCGCGGTGGAAACAAACGGCTCGGCACTGTGCGAAGCGTCAATGATTTGGCTTTGATTTCCACCTCAAAAATGCCTCCAACAACCAAAAAAAAAAAAAAAACACGGAAAGGAAATAACGGCTGAGCGGGATAAATCACGCCGCAGCGCGCGCGCAAAACAAAGCTCCAAACATGCGAAACATTCGGGCGTCGGTGGGTGGGGGAGGACCAGCAATAAGCTGGCATTGCTGCAGCGTTGAATCCTAAGCAACTTTCGATTTCGAGTTTTTACTGCCCGCCCGAACCCCGAGGTTTCGTTCTTAATCCGGACCGGGAAGGGTGGGCAGTAAAACAATAAAACATTTCTTTTTTAGTTCACCCTCCCCCAACCCCCTTATTCCCAAACCCCGCCAACATAACTCTCCCCGTGGGCGAGTGCGTGCGCGCGAAAATGGAGTGAAAAATGTTCCGAATGGTTGGAACAATTTTGTTTCCATCGATTTAAGCGACACCAATCCTCCCTCCTCGAACAAGGGAACACAAGGGCACACGGGAACATGGACGAACGGAATGTGGCCACGAAAGTAAAACGCATTCAGAGACAAATATTTCCTCAAACTCGTTAGCACACTCGCGCGAAGCAAACAATAACAGATCATAACGGTGCCGGAACTGTGCGTTGCTCCTTTATCCTCGGATAAGCAACAGCAGACCCAACACGGCACAAGAAACGTGCGTTGCCATCTCTCATAAAATTTCCACTCGAACATTGTTCCAGCAATTACCAATTTATTTTTATGATGCAATAAACACATTATACATCTCTCGCTCTCTCGTTCTCGTTCCCCCCAAAGCCTACTGTTTCCGTTTTGAATCACTGTTTCTCTGGTGTTTGGTGGAAAGATCGGGAAAGATTTTCCTGTTCTTGCTCGCTTACCGTTCAGCTGAAGTTTCATAATTTGTCAGTGCGTTCAAGCGCACATTGTGAATCGAAGTTGCACCGAGTGACTTCGAGTTCGTTCGCCCGCTGAGCGGGAGACTACCCAGCAAACGCCTAACGCACCTACCGAATAGCGTGATTAACTTACGACGCAACAAGTAAAATTGTGAACTTAAATTCGACTGATGGAAAAAAAACATTGATGCTCCTGTTTTGTTTTTTTTTTTTTGCACAGCAACGTAATGAAATTTCGAGCTGGCTGCCTTAACTTTTATGCGCCCCATCGCATAACAGCGTTTCCTATTTCGCCCCACTAACTCTGACGTGTGCAGCGGGAAGCAACGCAGCAGCACAAAAAGTCCCGCGCGACAACAAATAACTTCCCGGCCGGGCGTGCGAAAGTTTAAATCGACTTCCCTCAACATAATGATAAAGTCATTGCAAATGAGCCATTAATGTTTCCCAACCTGCCGAACCCATGCAGATGGGATTGGGTGGCGAGCTGCTTTATCTGGCTTTTGTTTCGAGTGTTTCCCCCGTTTTTTTTTTTGCGCTCTCTTCCTAGCTGCAAACCCAAGCTAATGGGCCTATCCCGGTGTATTGATCCGAAAAAGGTAAAGCAACAACAAACAAAGTCTTAAAATGTTGCCACTGCTAGAAATAACATCTCCGCGGAAGGACGCGATCATTCGTTCGGTGGAAAAATGGGGGAAAAAAATCCGCTATGGAGCTTAAAAATAACCTATAAAACGATGAAACTCCTCGCCTCTAGAATCTTTCTCGTGCTAGCGGAACGGTTCGCCGCAGACAAATGCTCGCACATGATCGCAAATGTGAGTGTACATACCTTTTTTAGTATTATTGCTATTATTTATCCACTGCTTTTGCTCGTGCAACATCACACAGCCAGACACACACACACACACACACACACACACGCTCCTATACCGTACGTGGTTGGCGTTATTTTATTATCATTGTTATTATTATGCCTCTCTCCGTTTCATGCGTCGGTCCCGCCACGGAGCGCTACTTTATTGCATCGAAAGTGACGACAATAAACCGGTCGGTAAAGTTGTTTAGTACATGAATTTTCAATATTTTCTACATCGCGGGACGGCCGAAGAAAAGATGTTTCTGCGCTTCGAACACACCGCTCACGAGCAGGTTCCGCGGTTTTGTTTCGCGGTCGACATTTAAGCGCACTTTCGCGAACACGGGACACTCAGGTGGTAATAGTCGTTTCTTGTAAGTGCACTGTGTGTGTGTTTTTTTTATCTCGAGGAATGTTCATCGATTCTTTGCGGTTTATTGGATAACAATTTGCTCACGTACAAACGATCTGCTGAGGGGTGAATCGTTCGTTTCAAATGGAATTTCCATCAAACAAGTGTTTTTCGGTGGTGGCGGGAAGTCATCACAACCACCCATAAGCCCCGAAAAGTGAAGCTCATAATTCGGTGCCTTGGTTTTTGATACGTTGTCCGTTATATTTTGTTTTAAATCGTTTTCAATATTCATCAAAATAATGGAACAAATGGTTCGATAAAATTGAAGCGTTCGGGAAGCGTTTTTTAAGCGTTGCATAGTGTTCATTCCTAAATAGAATAGGCGATACAACACGTTACGGAACGTTTAAAGGTAAATTATATACTTTCAGCTGTAAAACAATGATAGGGAATTTCAACTATCATACCATGTGATGAAATGCCACACATGAAGGTGCGCGGAGTGAACTATACTAAGTTTCAATATTAAGCATCAACTTTTTACATTATTTCACTCGGATATTCTCTCCCTCGGCACTACTTCCCATGCAATTAAAATCCATTGATACACCTGAACGCGCCCGTCTATGCAAACAACACACGCACAAATAATAAATCCCGAGCACAATAATTTATTCATCACCATCCACGCTCTAATCCCGGTAGGTTAGTTTTTTTTGTAGCAACGGACAAAACATAACAAACAAACAAAATCTAAGCCAAAACATAAGCGCTCACACCATCCAAAGCCTGCCAGGGAAATATGCCCAACTATTGGCACAGTTATTTTATTACACTTTTGCAAACGATTCCAAAAGAAAAGCACAGAAACGCATGAAAAATTCCAAAAATCTGTCCCCCTCCTTTCACCACCGTAGCCAGGCTGGCAGGCGAACCGGGATCAACGCAACGTTTTGTAAACATTTCGTATCGCCACCCAATCGAATGAAAAGCGATTCCGGGATTTTCCACGCGCACCATTTCCATACCATTTCGCTGGCCACCGTTAACGGTAACGAACCCGCGTTACCAAGCATTCTTTTCAGATTTCAGATTTGCCAGCAATAAAAAATTCCCACAAACACCGCCAGTAACAGGCCATAAATCGGCGGTTCTCGGGTTCGCTTGCCGAGCGCCTCAAAAACTGCAGGGAAACACGCTTAGGAAATAATTTTCCGAGAAGCTCCCGAACCCAATCGGAACGGAATAATGCAAAGCGAAAACGAACTAACCACTAAACATCACGCATATTATGAAAACGGATAATTTCCAGTTATAATTTAACGAGCAGCTCGCAGGTTTTTTGGTTCGGAAAAAAGCCTTCGTTAGTTTGCCTCCTTTACCATGCGATGCTTTTGTCATGTCGAGGACGATTCGGTTTTTTTCTTGTAGCGGGTGGAACGCACATCATGAAAAGGATACATTTTTCTTTTCCCGTAATGAATGGCATTTAAAACGCATGCTGGAATCGGTGGACTTTTAAAGTCTCCAATGCTAAGCTTCTTTTTGAAGAATTTACACTAATTATTCACCCGTATTATGGATTACACGATCGAACAGCTTGATTGATACCCAAACAGCCACTTTCTCGTCGTTCCACTTCGGAATCAGACTCGTGTCGAGTCGGACCGAATTATTTGCACTGCTCATTATCATTGTGCTTTCAGGGTGGAAAATCCCACCACGAAAGAGTACCCAACCCGAAAACAGCGTGCCAACAGCACGTTAACAGATTATATTTATAATCCACCCTGTTCAATGGCTGAAGAAGATTGAAAAATGTTACATCTAGTCTCTAACAAATCGTTGAGCCAACCAAACTCTTCTACAGCAACAAAAAAAGAGAAATGCTACTGCACACATAAATATCACCGAGCATCAAATAGAGATTTATTTCATCGAGACACTTTACAGTTTATATTTTACGACCCAAAAGTGATGGGTGCTGCTTTTTATGGTGCTTTTGCACGTCTCCAGAAAAATGCACCTCTCTCTCTCTCTCTCTCTCTCTTTCTCTAACCCATTTCGCTGGTTGAACGATGGTAAAAGTGGTGTCATGAATAAATCAGCCATAAAAATCTCGAGTAGAATTAGACGACCATAAATACGCATATATGGTGCGCAGTGTGGTCATTGCAAGGAATGCAGTGGGACGCACAATCGAGATTTGTGAGAGTTTTTTTATCGTTCCGCAAGTTCCCTATGGAGTGCTACACATCCTTTCAATTCGTGAATAAATGCCCTCACAGCAATGCCTTTTCTGTAACTTTAAACCAACCTCAATACAACAATCGATTTCAACCCGTTCGTCCCAAGTCAAACACTCTCTTTTGAACTTTTTGGTATAAAATAAGAAATAATACTTACCACACAATGGCGGTACCGGCGATCGGGTGCTTCATGGCGATGTGATGTAATTCTATTTTCAGCTAACTTCACTCCACAGGAATTCGGGCCAAACGGTCGGGCAGCACCCAGCCGGTAGAAGTAGTCTTATTTCCGCCTCGTTATCGAACTTTTTCTTTCATTCGGTGAATAAAAGAATGATAATATCACACGAACGCGAACCGATAGTTTGTTGGAAACGAATTTTTTCGGCACCAAAGCATATTGCTTAATATTTAACGCACGAGGTTCGGCCATCGAAGCAGAACATTTCTTTCTCACCGTCGCCTTTGTGGGCCGGCTCATCAAGCCGGCGTCCTACCGAACACTTCCACCGAAGCACAATGGGTATTATATGCTAAAATGTACAACTTTGTCACTACAATACGCGCCCGCCGCGTTCACTGATGAAACACGTACCGTGAAAGTTATTAAAGAAAAGCGCGACGACGTTCCGATCACCCGACCCACGTCCGGGATATATGGAAGTTGTATACGTGCCGCACGGAACGCGCTCGAGTTCGCCATTTTTCTGCACAAACCGAGTGGTTGCATTTTCCCAATCAAGTCAAGCTTTTGTGTGTGGGTGTGTCTGTATTGTGCCAGGTAACGTAGTCTATCGGCCCAAGTTTTCATTCAGTCTTTTCATGGTTCAAATTCAATCATAATTGTTCCGCCGTACCGGCTGAGCCGGAGCACGGCGAACAATCATTAAGTCAAGCACCGAGAAAGCTTGGAAGCTCGCCCGTGGAAACCACCTCATAAGTCGCGAACACAAAAGCCTGCACAAGCTTCGATCAACTGGCTGGGAGGAGGGTTTTAAAATATACATTGCGCTTGTTAGTTGCAGCGAAATGAAAGCATCGGAATCCTTTTTTTTTTTTGGTGAACTCAGCAGAAATTGCTGATAGTTTCCGATCCGGTACGGCAACGAGGGCTTACAGCGATGCAAAACAATGCAAATGCGACCTGTACCCCGGTCACCGTTAGATGATGAGTGTTTGCGGATACCCATTTTCCAGTACACTAATCGGATTGTGACGAACGACCCGTCCCAGTCGGTGGCGGGAATGGTTTAGTGGTTTAACGTCAATTCATTTGCCGTTTGACATGTTCCTTGCGGGACACGTGCATCGCCGACGGGATTGCAGCACGGACGGCGTAACGAATGTGGTGGAAAACAAAATAGACAGATACTATACCATGCCGGAGAAATAATCCCATGCTAATCCGCGTACCTGCCCATCCATCCTCGTGCCATCTAACGATTCGCCGGAAAACCCGTTTCTTTAGCACAATCGATTGAGCATGGTTAAAACGCTGTCCCCGTCTGGACGGTGGTCTTCCGGGGAACACGGGGTGGAAAGCGAAAGGCGACTACAATTCCACGACCTTAACAAGTGCCCAAAGCGAAGCCACAACGACGGTGTATTGAGTTATGCGGATCTGCATCCAATCATATCGCCAGCACCATACAAAAATTGCTTCGACGAAGCAAGAATGACATTAAACCCGCCTCAGGGCAATACTTCCGTACCGGTAGGATATTCGTTCGTTCTTTGATACCATTCATTCCCACAAGCCGTGAATTATGAGTCAGGAAAGAAGACCTGATCGAAAACGGGGAAAAAAATCACGTAGAGTTTTGGACTAAGTCGAGGTTGGAGATAATGTTTTTAGTACAACTACATGGGCAAGCTTCGATGGGCGGTAGCTCTACGATCGAAACGAGAGTTTGTGGTTTATTGCACTTTTTTCTCTTCGTTTCTAATAGTTAAATTCTGCTGGTAGAATTCTTGATATTTGTTTTAATTAAATTTTGCAAAAATACACCTACTCTTACATTTCCTTAATCTAAAACATCCAATTATCCTATTGCAATTTTCAAAAAAAAGCTCACGCAGTTCACTCAATCGAAGCAGGCCGTTATTTAACAATTTCTTTTCAATGACAATGCGAAATTTAAACAGTTTCTTTTAAATTTCAATAGTTGTTGACAAATTCGAAATTGGCGAAAAACATCTTAAATTGCACAACAAAGGAAAATGGTCTAATACTGTTTTTGGTCATGTACATTCGATAAGAAAAGCAGAAAACCATTACATCCACCGACACTAATGCTCCAGCTATCCCCTAAAGAATATCCCTTTAATTGCTAAACCTCCATTTTAGCTCCGTTACCGTGCTAAACTTGATTGATTTCGGTTCCATTTCCGCGCCTAGATTTAGCACCTGGTGAAGCACAAAACGCGCCTTGATGACAAGTCCGTTGCAGCAGCAGCAGCGCGTACGTTCTAAAATGTACTTTTTTGAGCACATTTCCGTTCGCTCGTCCACTCCACACGAAAGCAGTCAGCCAGTGTGGATGGATGCAAACATAAAATGAAATCCTTTTCCACTCGCAGGAAGATAATTACTCGTAATCGCTTCGAGCTGGGTTTCAGACTGCGCGCTGATACTGCTTCCGGGCATGTAAAAAGGGCAGGGGGCGAGGGGGCGGAGGGGTGGATGAAGAACTGAATAACAGATACAAAAGCCATTGCAGAAAACTATAATGTAAAGTCTACAGCAAAGCCCGCCGGTACGAGTGAAGCGAGCGCGTTTTCTTGGAAGCTTGAGCGATCGGTGAAGAAAAGTGATAAAATCTCCTGCCACCGATAAAAGGCTGCAATACAGTGCATTTTTTGCGCTTCGTGCCGGCGATAGTTCGTCGTTAGGGAAGACTTTTCTTCCTCGTTTGATTTTCCGCCCGGTAAAGATGCTGAAGATTCGTAAAGGTTTTTTTTTCCAAGAATCCTTCCCTCACCGCTCGCCGTTCCTTGTGTTGGATTTTTCTTCCTTTCGCATACTTTTCTTAGCATCCGGAGTATAGCGACCGCGTATCGCCACCGTATACAGCGAGCACTAATGAGATAACACAAGCAATGATAATGATCATACTTCCTCGTTCGTGTCGTTCCACGACCGAGCGCTAGCATACACGCGAGTAAGGAGAAAGACATTTTCCCCCGGTGGGTGGCAGGCGGAGGTGTTAACGGCCAACTGAGAAGGATTTTAATGAGCCTTGAGCGACAAGAAGTCACGGTAACATATCGAAGCCATTTGCCGTACCCACGCACACACACGTACACAGCAAGTTGCATAATTTACAATGACCATCGCCGTCCGTGTCCGCGAGTGCGTCCACGTCGTTTGACAGTGACGAGTGGTTGCATTAATGAAAGTTGGACGCATATTTTAGCGGCTTCGGGTCGGTGACACCCTCTCCCCTCCCCCCTTCCCCGGCACCGATCATCATTAGCGAAGGGAACGGAACCTGCAAGACGACACACAAAGAGGACATTAGATTCGCAGTTCGCGGAATTGAAATCGCTCTGACACGCTGACTAATCTGGGGGAGGGGGGGGGGGGGGGATGGTTGCTGGGAAAACGACAAATTAAGTTTTGCAAAAGTTTTGCGACTCGTGATGAATGTGTGAGCCGGCTAACGGACGACGCCAACGCTTTGGGAGTTTGTTTGTGTGGCGCCCTCTTTAGAAAAGAACGCTATAAATCACGATCATGATGACGATTTCCTCTGCGCTCCACACGGTGGCATTAGTCCGGTTTGCTGTTTTGTGCCAACCCTCGGGCGGCATTCACGATTACCGGAACATGATTACCAGAACGCGTCGTCCACCATCTTCGAGACCCACCCAGAAGCGGTGTCAAGACGAACGGATTGGGTAATAATTTTCTCTTCTAGTCACACAAAACGACGCCATCATCGCTGACGCCCAATATTAGCTAGTGGTATGTGTGTGTGTGTGTGTGGGAGAGAGTTTTTTTTTTGTTATTGCTTCGGTTCGTTTCTCTCACCATTATTTCCTGCTTCCAGTGAAAGGATGACAATCGCCTTTCCGAGAAAGGCTACACCCGAGATGCGTTATTAGCTGGATATTATCATCCCGAGACCCTTCGGTGGACGAAAGTGGACGGACGGAACCGTTGCCCACCGTCCGTTGAAATATGTCTTGGATGAATAGATATCAACTATCATACCGAAGGCCGAGCCGCAGCGGAAACGGATGAAAGCATCCGCTGACGTGGAGCGAAGTTGCAAACAAAAAACAAACGCCCCGCGAACGAATACATCACCTTCGCCATCCACGGGCGCGGGATTGATTCGTCGACCGCTCGTTAGGGGGTCACATAAAATGGTGAAGTTTCTCTTTTTTTTTATTTTATGGCACACGGAGGCTTACATGATTGGCAAATAAATCAACACCGGGTCGCACTGGCCGCGGGGAAGGGAAATGGCATGGGATCGTAATGTGGTCGAAGTTAATCTTAAACAACGTCAAACAAGCCCCATAAAGCGCGAGTACAAGCAGGGAGGGAGGGAGGGAGAGCCCGCACGGATCATCTGTGATTGAACCGCGGCGTGGATTTTATTGTGGTCAATAAATAAATCTATATTTTAGTGCCATTGTACGGTTGTCACAAAAGCGTTTTTTGTTTTGTATTTTTGCTGGTTACGTTAGGTTTTTGTTTGCCACGATTGTTCTGTTTTCCTGTGGGTTTTTATTAATTCCATAATAGGGGGTTTCTGCTTTAAAAGCACCCAAAACGGGGTTTAATGGGTATTAAAGTTATCACAAAAGTGTGTGTTACTTTTATACATTTTATGTTATTCATCCATCGATTTAAATCATTAAAAAAAGTCTTGTAACTGAAGAAAAAACAATTCTCTACACTGAGCTAATTGCAACACTCGCGCTACAACTGCATCCAGCTCTAAACGTCCTACACTTTATTCGTGAGTAATTTTACAACCAAGCCCAATCTAAAGCTACTTTGGGTTTCATTTCAAAGCGTCTGGGTTGGTAAAAAAATGTCCCATCCGTCTGCACTGTGCCACCCAGTGCCGATCATGTTAGCAGAAATTTATCTCCTCCCACAGCTGCATCTGGCCGATTTCACACAAGTTGTCACCATCATCAGCATCAATCGTCGCCGGTTGTTTGGCGCTGGTTGGCGCTGGTTGGCGCTGGAAGCGGAATGAATAGGAAACATTATTTAGTACCCCATTTTACACCCATTAAATTATTTCACCGCACCGCGGGAAAGGGAAAACGACCGACTCGACGGCCGCTGTCGGCGGGCTGTGGTGTTTTCCTCGGTTGTCGTTTGCGAGTAGACGGCATCCCGAGTGCAAGCATGTCATGTTTGCACCCGACACGAAACGTTTGCATGATGGAAATCTCGACGGGAGATTGCTGAATAATGCAGCGAACGGATGATGCATGACTTAGCTGGAGAGTGCGCTGGTGCGTTGCACCGATTCATCCCTGCACTTTTGATATCGTTTAAACTTATCATAAAAACAACGGTTTAGTATCTTTTGCAAATCGTTTTCCAGTGTCATTCCTTCTTTCTGCGATATTTAATTAATAGCATATCGTTATCGAACATAAAAGGGCTTCTGATCTGATCGGCCACCGGTATTGATTAGCCTCAATTGGAATGACTAGTTAAATGACCGAATATTAAACATTCTGATGCATTTTCCGTTTCGTACAATTCGCCATTCTCCCACCAAGCGGCACACCCCGGAACCCGATCGATCCGTGCTCTGCAGACCGGAAGGAAACTGGATACCGCCAAGGAATGTATAATTAATCTAATTGCCCAGAACACCGACCGTTGTGCTGGCTCACCGTGCCAGAAACAACTGGGCCGACCGTGGGAATGGGAACCACCCACCCATCCCGTCCCATCCCACCCGGTCAGCACACGGAGCGCTGATTGGTAGGAAAAAGCATTAGCGCTCCGGTTGGTGAAATCGTTCTATCGTACCGAGATGGGGGAAGCAAGATCAAAGACACCCACTGATGGCAGGCAGCTACAGCAGAACTCAGCCATGCATCAAATCTTGTAGGCTACCATCACACCCCCCTGCTACTACCGGGGGTAACAAAAACTCCCCCGCCCCCATCGCTCACACCCACAGCGGAAGCGATAGCCGTGAAATGAGAGCGGCAATAATAGCTAATAAAGTACTAAATGCATTCATAATGCGTGATAAATCTCGTTTCCCAACGAGGCCTTCTTCTGCTGTTGCCACTTTACGGCGCCAGCCAGGAGCGGTTCGGACGGGGGAATTTAAGGTAAGGCGAGAGCGAAATTACGTTTGAAGTCGACGCACAGGGGATGCGAAATGTGAATCTCTGTCTTTTACGATAATATTTTATTCCCTCCGCCGCTCGCACTCGCTCACCGCTCTCGAAAACACGGAAGAAAGTACCCCTAATCAAAGATTTACTGCACAAGATCTATCGCCCGATGCCCTGCACCCGGGTTGGTACACGGGTTGGGGTGGTATCGGGGAGCGGGAGAAATCATACCCATCAGTGCGAGATGGCTGCATGGTGATTTGAAAATAGACAGCTCGTTTCGGGTTTCGAGCACGAGCGGCCCGGAATTTACGGTCCGCACCGTTCCGCCGGCAAACCGGTACGACGAACACATCGAGATTGCTTATTGTGTTACCTATTGGGAGTGAATCGGGCAAAAGGAAAAGGCAACCTGCGTTCGATGCGCTCGGTTGGTATGCAGGAATGATAGCTACGGGATGAAGCCTTTGATTTTGGTGCAGGTGACAGTATGGGAGGGGCGGACGGCAAAAATTGGACCATAAACCGAAATTAGCATTTTTGTCATTCCTTGAACACTTAAAAGAAAACGGAGCGATTCATATGATTGTGAGGAATTCGCTGGCACGCAAGGGATGGGCTCATATTCCATTCGGGGTTGCTTCATCGAAGCGATTGTACGGCGTAGATGTGTTGTTAAAATGGGCTGTACACGTTTATTACAGCAATTTACTCTCTTATGCTTCTCTTAAAACTTTAACGATTCGTTAAATGAGGGAAAATGGGTTGATGAAAGTTTTGCTAAAACATTCATGATTATTTCCATTGATTTTTTAATTTCTTTTCGCTGGTTGAGTATTCAAATTTCACTCACAAAATCCAAATGCAGCCAAAATATTAAAGTATATCAAATGCGAATATTTTCATCCCTCAACGCAGAGCCAACATTGCCCCTTAAAGCTGCATAAAACCGCCGATTCGAATGAAACAACTTCCACAATAATATGCACACTGCCCGCCCATTCTCTAATCGGACGAAAGCAGCGCATGAAAGCAAACAGCGTGCGGATCGGAAGTTTTTAAGCCATATCGGTGAATAGTTTGCGAAGCTGGCACAGCCGAACTTTAAATCCCAGCTGGCCACCCGCTCCTCCTTTCCCTTTCCTCCCCTTTGGTGGCTAGTTCAAGCTGGTTTGTCTTGTGCAGGATAGTTTCGCTCAAAACGCTCCTCTCTGCTAATCACATCCACGGGGTGGAATGGGTCGCAAATTTTTCCCCAGATGCTTTTTTTCTCTCTCCCGAAAGTGTTCCTTGCCTCGTGTGCTCCGTTCTGTGTTGCCGAGCGTATGATGGCGTAATCACCATTGATTTTAATACCACCGGCTCTAATAATCCATCGTTATTTTTATCCCCCTTTCCCGGCGGTAGATAGGATAGGTAGGATTTCGCTGGAAGTGTTCGGAACCGTCCGTCCGTCCGGCCGAGGCGCAGATTGCTGTAAGCGATGCAAAAAGTGCGCTGTTGCTCGTGGCAGTGGTAATTGAATATTGAATAACCAATTCCTCGGAACTATGCTGTGCAAATTGTTTTCACAACAAGGCACCAGGGCGGGTGTTTACGGCCCTAGCGAGTGTGTCTTTCGACGTGCTTTTCGCCTCGCCAGTGGCAAAGTTTCTTTTCAGCGCTTCGATACTTGCGCTGTCAGGAGCAATAAATTGGAAACGATTTGTCACTATCGAAGTTCATAATTAAAGCTTCCACGCTTCTTCCATTCATCCAAACGCCAACGGCTCGGGCCAGTACGAGCGAGACAAGTTTTCATACGATCCGTTGTGCGCTCCGTTTTACTCGCGCTGCTTTTCTTTCCCGCCTGCTGGATGATAAACTTTGCGCGAAAAGTTTTAATTTATGCTCACTGCTGGAAGCGGTGCATACTGGATGGGACCCGGAGGCCGTCGGTGGCCGTTGCCGATGCTAACAAAAAGCGACCGTTGACGGGTTTTGAAAGGCGGATGAATCTTTCGCTTTCGCCCGGGCGGCCCGGGATACGCGCTCTCTAATGGACGCAAGAAATGACTAATGGTCGAAACATTTGCCACTGTAGCGCACCACTCAATCATCTTTCGGTCACCTTTCCCGGACCCACGGCACGCAAAGTTCATGTATGAGTGCGGAATTTTCGGTGCAGATCCGTAATGATCCATGTTTTCTTGCACGAACAGGCCGAATGAGGTCTCATTTGTCATTTCGGGTGGACGGACTGTGTTTCCTCTGGGTCGGGCGAGTTTGTCCACGAAACTGGGAAGGGCAGATTAAGGCCTCCCGAAGCCCGATCGATGCGAACGGTGACAAGAAATATCTATATTGATATTGCCCATTTGTTCTGATCTCGCATAGATAGCACACCCGGAACGGCACACGCTAATGATGATTAGGCGGCAGGCGAGAGGCCAACATCACGCGAGGCTCGAGATTAAACTGATGAAGGTGATCTTGAGTGTGATTTTTTTTAGTGAACACTGCTTGTTGTGAAAGTCAATATCCTTTTTTCCTCGCATACGAGAGCAACTTTTTAAATTCATCCCCGGAATGAAAGGTCTCTCTCTCTCGGGGAAGAGAGTTTGTTTGTCGCCGTTGCTATCAAAGCACGTTGTGTCGAGTCGTTTCCTGTATGCTGTAATCGCTTTAATTCTTTTTTCCCTGTTTTTCCCACACTCGACGGTTCCGGTGTGGTATAAATATCGCCTCCGTTCATTTGCATCATACTCTTTACAGGTATGACATCTGTTTTTTTCCGTCCCGTTCTTTACGTTCCACAAGTGTTCGCTCTGCAAATGAGCGGTTTGAGAAAGTTTCCTCCACGTTTCACGGGTTCTTATTTTTATACATTTTTTGCATACTGCAACGATCCGGCAACAAGCGGCGATTTCGTATGAATCAAGGTGAGAGATTCGCGTATCGGATATCACCTTCCCTTCCCGGGGGCGTAAGGTGCGATCGCCAGACATGGAGCGGTCGGTGCGGTATTTAGTACGATGACTTTGTGCGAAAACTTTCGCCGAAGTTTCCGATCTAGTGCGACACCGGCGCAAATCGGTGCGAGGATTTCAATTGAAAGCATTTATAAACTAGATTCTCCCTTCATGTGGCAAAAACACTCCCTGTCAACCGCAAAAGTGCGCCGTCAAACTAGAAACTCTGGCCCACCCGCTGCTGATGGAGGCACCGGCGCTGAGGAATGGTTTCGGAAAGTTTTCGGAAACTTGTTTGCATTATTTTGTTTCTTGGTGTGCTTCCAGCTACTCTTGCCCACTTTCACACGCACGTCTGTGGGCTCAGCAGATACGTACCGCGTTCGCGACTGATGAAACGAAGCCGTCATCGTCACCAAATGCCAGCTTCAGTGCCTTCTGTGTGTGGTGTTTGCGGTCGTCCTATCTTCACGTCCGCAGAAGACTCGCTATGTTTCGCGAAACCAAAGTTTGGTGCCTTCATTTTGAGTGATTTATCAGAACCTACCTTTGCCAGATCCTTACCGCGGCCAGAAACAAAGCGCAGCGCAATGTATCGCGAAGATTTGGGCCAGTTTCCCAACGGCTGCACCCAGTTGGAATAATTAATACTATTCATCATCGTCATCGGTTGCGGTGCGCTGAAGGCGACTGGCCGCGAACGGATACAAATAATCGTGGAAGTAAGCCAACATTCTTTCATTCGTTATTTATATCTTTAAAAGATTGAAAAAAATAATGTGCTACTTACAAAAAAGGGAAATCAATTTTGAAAATCAACCCACTTCAAATTTCCATCTCATTTTACAGGAATCCCTTATTACCTGTTCAGCAAACTATAAGTAAACGTTCTTCTAGCTGCTTTGCCACAATCGAACCCTTCACGGAAACGGCCCAGTCATCTGGCGCCGGTTCTCAGTCCTTGTTTTTGTGCACGAACTGTTTCCGGTGAACATTTGCGCACAAAACTAAAAACACACGGCTAAGACACCGTCTTTTTCCCGGTGCCGTGGGATGTTTGGTACCGCTTTCCATGATTAAACGGTGCACCGCCCGGATAGTCTGGGTGAGGTTTTGTTGTGTATCGAATTAATTACCTGCCGATTGGAACGGACCGGATTTCGATTGGCCGATGGGAATGGCATATGGTTCGGTCCGAAAATCGAAAGGCTTAAACAACCTGGAGCGGTCACCAGTGAAGCGTAATAATTTCCACCCGAACGGAACCTTCCCTTTGCCTAGAACAACAGTATCCGAAACCCCGTTATGGGTCTTTAAGAATGTGGGCAAGTTTTCTGTGTACTTTATGCTGCTCAAAAACGCTAGAAGCAAGCCAGTGGGCGGTCGAAGCCCAGTCGGTCTGGGGGAGAGAAATTTGTCTTTGGTTGTTTCCTCACA
Organism: Anopheles farauti; assembly: GCA_000473445.2. Taxonomy (NCBI): domain Eukaryota; kingdom Metazoa; phylum Arthropoda; class Insecta; order Diptera; family Culicidae; genus Anopheles; species Anopheles farauti. The sequence goes on from KI915048.1 coordinate 1,224,146, forward strand.
ATAAATTGTGTCGATTGTTCGGGGAAATTTATCTTTAAACCCTAAACCATCGCTGCCGCTTCGGTCCGCCCAGCGTCCAGCGTTTAATCTCCCGGGAGGCTACAAATCTTATAAATAAAACAAAAGTCGATACTTGTTGCAATGTGCCGCACGGGTTGTGCCGGGACTCGAAACACCCGGACTCACGGCACTGCCGGAACGGAAGGAAAAGCAACGACACTGGAAAAACAATTTCCTACCGCTTGGACGACAACGACGACGACGACGACGCCTAGGTATAAAAAGGAGGAAATTATTGCCAACCTGGTGCACTCATTCGGTTCGCTCTTCCCGGACGTCAGGTTGCATTGCAATCGAACCGGGCTCACATTTCGAGACCCCGGGAGTGTATGTGCGGCCCCCGAACTTAATGCTTTTGGCCGATGTCGGTTCCCCCCACCGGGTGCAAGATCTCGGTGTCGTTGCTGTCGCCTTCAGTGACCGGAAGTGAGAGCTCCGGGTTAGATAAAATACGTGATATTACAGTGCGCGTGGGGACCGATTGTGCGAGCTCTGCCCGGCTGCAGAGGGTGTTGCACATTTCGGACAGCTTGCCGATTCTGGTACCGATTTTCAATTTAAAACTGATTTCACCGGTGTCCCATTCGCCGCAGTCGGGGAGGGAGGGGGTGCAATCGGGCAGGGCAATGTGGGGCGATAATTCGATTTCGCTCGCAAAGGCGCAACGTTGGTTCCGCTTGGTGCGCTGGGCTACACGCCCGTCGGATTGCCTCGGATGTTGCCGTAGCCGGTGCAAATAAAGTGTTTCCTTCGAATACGAGCACAGAATATGATATGGTGTACATGGGTTTGCGAGCAAATTATAAAAAAAACTCTCTCTCTCCCGACCCGCAACCGGATCTTGTCGAACGATTTCATTGACTCGATTATCCGTGCGCTACGGTTCGGCATCATTTGTTACACACATCGGGCTGCTGTAATCGAACCAATTACGATTCAAGACATGTTTTGCAGCTTTAAAATCCTCCCGCCCGATCGAAGTACAGTCTATTACCTACCGCTGAGGCAGAGATTGTGCGGCCCGCCGGGATTGCGGTTGATAGGTGAGATGTTCTTTTCTTTAAGAAAAAATCCATCAAAGTAAGCGATGAGCAACGAAGCGAATTACCTCCGCGTATGGGGACGACGCGCGCTAGCGTGGAAATGATTTAATCACATCTCATAATCCCATTTCGGATTGCCAAAGCCCAAATAACATGTCAACAATACTAAGCTCGCTCCGTAAAACGTTTTCCGCTTTGCCTAACCCAAGCCAAGTCTGACTTTGCATACCTTCGGGCGCTTTCTTTTTATTCTCGCAGAAAGCACACAGAAAGGATAACGATGGTGTGTAGGCGAAGGACGGTATGTTTTTTTGTGTACTTCCTCTTTAGAAGCAATTGGATCGGGGTAGCCTCGGGCTTGTGCCCTGGTGGGTGGTTGCAAAATATCTTCACGTATGAGAAATCGGTCGGCTTCACGCACAGGAGCACCCTTGAGCGGCACCGTTCGAAATATGTTACTTAAATGAAGCAAAGAGTACAACTCTGGCCCCACTTCGCTCCGTCACGAGAAAATGATTATGATGATAGTCCTTAAAAATCACTCCGGATCGAATCACCACCATGTATGCCCAAACCAATAAGCTCCGTGCGGTTCTTCTTTAGAGAACGCCACGCACAAGGAAACGCAGCCAGTGCTTGGCATGATGAGTGGCTTATTTATGCTTGCCTTTGCTCGAGAACTGATGAAATCGAAAAGAAGTCGATCGAATCGAAAAGAAGGCACGTCGTATTCGAGCATTCCTCAGCCAAGCGCACCCGCTCTCCACGTTGTTCAAATTGTCTCGAAAGATAAGTGTGTAGCTCCGGCCGGGTTTTGCGTACCTTCTTATCGACTGGAGCTTCCCTTTGCCATTGCCGTGAAGCTGTGCGCGCGTGTGTGTGTGTGTTTGGAGAGAAAATCGATGGATAAAAGTCAATCGAAATCCTCGATCAAATCGAAAGACATTGTGTCTGTGTGTGTGTGTGTGTGTGTGTGTGTGTGTGTGTGTGTGTGTGTGTGTGTGTGAGCGCGAATGTGAGTACTTCCTGTCTTTGCCGTTTCGGTTTCAGGTGGCTTGCGAGGCAGGCTGTCGCCGGATTGGTTCCACCCGTAGCAAATGCAAATTTTATTTCCGTTTCGATCCGCCCCTCGTCCCACTAGCTTCGGGTAGCTTTGAAAGTTTTTCTGCCGATTTTTTTTCTCCCCCATGCGTGAGTGAATTATTGGAGCGTCTTGGTCGCAATGCGGCCGCAAGTGGGAGGAAAGTGGATTTTCTCCGGAAAATATCCTCTTTAATTTTGCAAACGCGTTTTTTTTTTCCTTCTACTCGCTCTTGTTTATAAGACAGAAAAACTCTCTTATCGTACTCGGGGAAGCCCACGGTGGGAGTTCACCGAGCCGGTGTTTTTGGGTCGTGTTTTTAGCATTAGAATCATTTGCTATAGGTGTTCTTGTCGCTAAAAAGGTTTCAATGTTTTTTTTTCTTGTCCCTTTCGCATTGGGTAATTTTATATTGTTTCTATCTCCATCGCGGTGCACACGCCGTTCGTTGTATTATTTACGAATCGATTTCATTTCACGCTCTTTGTTGGTGAAAATGAATTGATTTGCGAAATAAAGTTGCGGGTACAAACGGCAAACCCGAAAGAAATGCGTAATAAATTTTACACTCTGACAGTGGGGTCGGTCGGTTCCGGGAGAGAAAGGAAGCAAAACCGCTTTCCCAGTAGTTTGTCATCGTTTGTCATTGAACAAAACAAACAAGCAGGCGGCGCAATCACAGCAATCGCAACTCGCGCTGACCCTGTTGTCGGGGCATTAATCAAAACTTCAGAATGGTTGCCATTTTTATGGCAAAAACAATCGTCGAATAAGGAGAATTAATTATTAACCGATGCGTGCGTGACCACGTTTATTGGTTGATTAATTAAAAATATTTTTTATATGGTTGTTTAAATGAGAAATTGCTAAAGCGATCGGCTGAACCGACCGCCTAAGAGCCTAACTCGAAACCGTACCGCGTTGATATCCCGCGCGTGGTTTCGGAAATTATTGTGGCCTCGGCAGCTTAACGAAATCATTCACCAACGCCGCGACTTATTACGAATCACCTATTCAGTAGTAAACCTCCGGAAAAGTGTTTTCCATTCGTTTCGTGGATGCTTACTGGATTAAGGCCGAGTCGAACCCTTATCGCACCACGACCAAACGTTGCCACCGTTTGATGGGAAGACACTCGGATGGTGCGCGGAGAGAAAGAGCGAGAAAGAGAGAAAAGTCCTACCCTCCATTCCAATGACGATGCTGACTTCCGAAACCGAAACCGACCAAAACCGAATAAATCCAATTCCACACCCTTCCAGCGGAGTTCATCGAGACCGGGGACAGAAAAGTGTTTATCCGCTTTTATGGGAAGCCAAACGATTCAACGCCTGGCCGGGCCGGCGTTACTTCTCATTACCCGAACGCAGCGAACTGTCGCATTCAACAACCTCGTCAGCGAATGTCTGGCCCGGACTGGCGGGAAAGTTTACGCTCCGGTTCGTGCGGGATTTGGTGTATTGCAATGCGGCGGATGCAGTCGGGCCGGGTGGACAATCAGCACCAGCATCGCGGTAATCCCCGTGGACTTGTTGGGAACTATAAATTCATCAAAAGTGCATAAATTTTATTCGATACTTAGTTTCTCATTTCGGTCCGGACACTTCCACCGAAGTCGAAGACGATTGCACTGCAATGTGTAGCAGTTTTGTACGTTCTTTTTTGTTTAGTTATACGCCTCTTTTTTTGTACTTTCCGAACAAAGTTCAACATACGCTAGTCTAACGGTTGTGCTTCGTCCCGAGGAAAACTCGTTCGCCTCGAGTGCTTCGGAAAGTTACGCGAAAGCAATATTGACACTTTCGACGTTAGGGCGTGTAGCCTGGGATTGCATTTTCAAAACTTTTAGTCAAGGCAGTGTGCGGAGGAGAAAAGCAATTGATAAAGTATATAAAGCGTATATTAGGGAAAAATGAGCTCCAAAAAACAAAACACCAAAATACAAAAAAGAAAAACTTATAAAACTTGCATTTGAATAAATATATGAAAATATGAACACACAAACGCACCACTAGAATAGTGTATAGAACTATGTTTTCCGACGTAGCCAAAGTCCTTCGATACGTATTAATGTAAAATAGTTCATAACCATAACAATGAAAAAAGTAATACAAACACTACACCGAAAAAATACTAACATATTTCGAGAACATGATGTGAACCACATTCCACATTTCAATGGTAAGGGATGTTCCACTCGCAACCATTACTCTCTGGCAGGACCAACATCATCGGGCAGCTTTGTTCGTCAATCCCGGGTAATAAAAACTGCACACAAAAAAATCCAATCTGTAACACCGCAAACGCGGATACGATAAATAAACCGAACATTCCCAATTTCAGTGAAACTGTCTCTCCTGTCCGTGATTCAACCCGGCACGTGTTACCATGGTGGCTGAAGTAATGTATGGCCCACTGCGATGCACTGCGAAAGCTAAATTTAATTGAACAACTTTCTCCGACACCGATGCTCCGGCTCACTCTATCGAACACTGGCCCCGGGCAGCGAACGGCGGTCGGTTCCTGTTGATTGCGATCAGTACAAATTAAGAACTACTTAGCCATTTCGCCAATTCCGTCTGTCGCCCGCGTTTTTCATGGCTATCGCACATTATGTTGCCTGTCCGCACTACCAACATTCGGCACCGCGAGTGAGTGCATTCCCGTTTGCTATAGGAGTAGATAGCAGTGATCCATCGATTATCCTGGATTTATAGAGCCTCGAACCAAGTGGACCGCGTGGTGGTTTTAATTGAACATTTTAATTTACTCCATAGTGTAAATCTAATTTATCTCTTATCTCGCTCCTGCTCACCCTGAAGCCGCCCCGTGGTACCGCTTTAAGTGGTTAATTCTTGCCAACAATGCACATTAAAACGTTCGTGCCGACGAGAACGATCGGGGAAATGGGACCACATTTATTCAATCTCCGTAAAGGTCATACGTTTTAAAATTACTGCTGACTAGTCCAAATTTAGTGCTGGGGTTGGCAAAGGTCGGTCGAAGCATTTCTATCCCACCCTAGGTGGATGGTGTGCTACCTCGGGGAATTGCAATGATTCCAAGAAGTGAAAAATCAATAATGTAAATCCGACTAACGGAAAGCGAATCCTATATCCTTCCGCCGCCTTCAGTCCCATTGTCGTTCGTTGTCATACATAAAGCATGCGAATTTTTGACGACAAGCAATATAAATCTTTATTGTCCGATGGGGGGTCTGTCCGGAGGCGAGCCGGTAAGTGAACACTTTTCAATAATAGCTCCGTTCTGTACCGAAGTGTGGGGAAAAATCCATATTCTCGGAATCAATATTGTACGAAGCAAGTCACGTGTTGTGTGTTTGTACGAGTGTGCGACGAATAAGAATTTGGTGGATATAATATTTTTGTCAATCTTTGATGGAAAAAATAAGAATCCTGTATAGAGCAAGCTAAAAGCAATTCATCCCTCGGTCGGCGCTACTTCCCGCTCGGTCATCAATAATCGAGTAATTTATTCAATTAGATCCACTTCCAGCGCTGCCTGACCCTGCAAGCTGTGACCCATCCCGAGAGGCTTGATCAAAGCTAATATTTTCCAAGCCAGCCAGGGGGTGACAGATATCGGATGTCGTCAAATAGGGAGAAGGTGAAGATGATGGTGTTTGCCTTTCGAAGGAATAGACGCATGTGTGTTGACCTTCACCTCGCTTCCACACCGGAGGAACCGCTCGGCAAGATTGATGTGCGGAAAATGGTCTTCGACCTGCCCATTTTGGTGAACGGTTTTCTAATCGATGCGACGGTTGGCTTCCGCTTTCCCTCACGCCACACGTGCATTTATTGGCACGTTTAAGATGATTTTGGCGGCCCTGTCCATACCAGTGGAGGATGGGAATGATTGTGGTACGAGCTCACCGTCGATGGACGATGAGCCACTGCGCCGTGGTGCATGCTAATCATAATTCTATTACTAACAGATTTATTTATGGAATTCGATTTTCCACCCAGTTGCTGCGTCTTGCTACTTGTTTTATTGGTAGAAACTACCGCTATGGAAGAATATCTGATGTAGGTAACGGTGTTGGATGTTTTTAAGGCGAAACAGTGTCTAAATTTAATTTGCTGAGCTGTTTAATGCAGATTACTATTGAACACATCTGACAGTAAATTCGACTTGCTTCTATTGGATGTTATTGTCGAATAAAATGGGCTTTAATTCTCGCTGATTTTTTATGTTTTTGGTATAGGTTGAATCTATAGCTGTATTTTTAAAGAACGTTGCCATGGTGACTTGTTACTTACCGTTTCCCAAAATGTAGCATAAGAATGTTAAGCTTGGTGAACCGAAAGTGTAGCGGGGAGGAAAACCTTGACTAGTAATAAGCAAGGACACGGTCGACCATAGATGTTTCCATCAATAAATGAGAAAACGATTTTTTGTATCCTGTATGCTGTGCTCACTACTCTATTTGAGACAGGACAAAGTTGGTTCATCGTTGTTAAGCTGTGATGAAGATCGCATCTCTGTTTGAGGTAGGAATATAATTTCCTCAAATAAAGAAACAATTTCACTAGAAAATTCAAATCAGTTTGAAGTGTTTAAAAAACTCCACATTGATTGTATCGTATTTCCTGCTACAAACTGCTTGCAATTAAATCCAGAAATGCTAGTCCAATGCATCAAATTTCTTCTTATTTAGCTAGCATCTTGTTCTACTGTGTAAGATATTTTCTGTCAAGCTATTCCGATCTTGTCGCACAATTGCACGTACCCAATCCAAGAGGGTATATAAGCATCCGGAACAGAAAACATATTTAACCATTCCATATCCAGTTTTATGCTACAGCCGGCACTGTTTATTTACAACCGAATCTGTTGGATGTTCCTAAAGCACAGAATTAGAGCACGAATTGCCTGGCAGTGAACCTTATTCGTCAAGATCGTCCGCTGGAATTCCCAGCTCGGCGTTGGTCCATGCAGATGGATCGGGGTAATCGAACTCACCCTAAAAAGTTTCAGAATTAGTACGCCAATAACATGAAGTTACTACTCAAAACCTACCGTAATGTGTTCGTATTCATGGAAGAGATGCCACAACACCCACCACCACATGAAACCTCCAGCCACCTGGGCACCAACCCGTGCGAGCATCTCCGGCTTCGGACCGTTCACTCGATAGGACCAGCTAAAGAGCCATCACAATCATCCCACAAAGTTTGTTATATGCATTTGTTGTTTTGAGGACGAAGGTGGTCACAGCATTGTTCCACAGAAAACGGAAGGAAAACCAAAACAATTACATAATGAACTGATCAGCGGAAGCATCTTCCCGGCGGCGGTCGATACTCACTCGTGCCCATGTCGTACGATTTGGTTGCGAAGGCCGGTCTGGGTGGCTTTCGATGCAATAGCACCGCGGTTTAGCAATCTGCCGACCAAAAGTGCACGAGAAACCAGCATTTTATCGGTCGTGCTATTTATTTACCGGGACGGTAAGCAAGATCCGGCAGGTCCTCTTCGAGCTCCTACACCGAACCGATTGCAACTCAATGCAAACAAACGTTTTGCAGCACACCTGCTACCTGAAAAGTTAATGTTTTTTAATAATAATTGCCAACATTATTCACGATATTGTGTTAACTTACAAAATCGCTTTTTACGATTAAGAAAAATAATATTTTTTCTGCGTTGACAAACAATGACACTAATGACAATTACATAGCTGTCAAAATTGACAATACAATAATTCGAAGCAAGCGCATTGGCACAGACAAACGCACTATGGACTAGTTGGTGGATAAAGTACAAATCAAATAAAAATGATTACATAGAACTCACCGTTACATGAAATTACTATTTGTTCAATTGATCTAGATATAACTTTGATTATTTCTTGTTCATACAAATATAAAAGTTGGCTTGCATTAACACAAAATTATAAACACAATTAAAAACAATTGATGTTTTTTAGCGGCAATAATTAGCGTATTTATCATGAGTGCAAAGAAAAGAGTGATGCAATAATTTCTCCAATTGTTTTGAATTGTAATTTCTCACTACAGGTTAACCTTTCCTTCATGTACTAATGTGTAAAATTTGTCAATCGTCGAAGATTCGTAATTGCTAGTTGAACGAATAAATGACCGATTTTGAAAACATCGTTATACTGTGGTATTGTTTGTCAATAGATGGCGCTGTTGCGTATTCTACTGTGGTAAATATACTTTCAAATTAACGGCTTATGGAATGATATTTTATCGTTTCAATTATTAAAATTGGCAATGGCAAAACAGTTGCTTCAACCTATACTAAAGAGCAACGAAAATGTCCTTATCGTAGGTCAATAAATTATTATTTACTTAAAATTTTCTACTGCTAAGCGAATTTATTCGTAGTTGATTCGCCGATATATAAAGTGAAAGTAAACATGACGTATATGCCCGAAAACAGTTGTGTTGCAAAACAATCGTCGGGTACGCATGCATAACCCTTCGCTAACTTCAGTTTCATTTAATTCGTTGTTTACCACCCGTTGGGTGTTATCAGTAGGTCAAGAACAGCTGATGTCGAACCAGAAAAATCCGACTGTTTGGATTCATTAACGTTTTCTCTGATTAAGGCTCGCTCACAATCGAATTCAAGTCATTGTGCTGCCAAAAAAAATTCAAAATTTGATTTAGCTGCTCGTTATCAATCCCTTGCCAAGCCCCGCTAATATAAAAGCACCGAATCGGTTCACCAGAAGTACAGTCAAATTTGGACAGTACGCCAAAATTACGCTTTGGGCCAAACCATCCTTCAAAACAAATCCATTCCGAGTAAGTTGCGCACAAACGCGCGAGAGTTAACCTTTCCGCGTTTTCTTACGAATCTACATCGGTCTTTTTGGTTTACAAATTTAGAAATGAAATTCTTGTGGTTCATCACGTTCCTGCTCGCCCTGGTCGGCATGATTGCCGGTGACGCGTGCCCAAAGGGATTCAAGTCGCAGAACGACAAGTGCGTCAGCAACCGTCCGGTGCACGGCGACTGCCCGAAGGGATCGACCTACAGCGCGAAGCTTAACCTGTGTGTTCACAACTAGAAATAAAACGAGCGTGTAAGAGCATACCTTGTTTTAAATTCGTTTCCAGTTAAAGAAAAAGCGTGCCGGGTTTCATTTTAAACCTCGCGCACCCAGCGGTGGAATAGCTTTCATTAACCACGGCGTCGCACCGTTCTCCTCACACGTTCGCTCCTCCAAAGGAAGGAATTTCGGATCAAACTCGAACAGGACTCGGTGCAGTGTTTGAGTTTCGTGAGTTTTCGTGAGCAAATTTATTCAATCACACCAACACCGACACCATCGCCATCGCCGACACCAGCCACACGAGTAGCTCCTAGCTACTTGCAACGCACAGGTTCGTGTTGATATTGTAATTGGACGATGGGGGACACTGTCCGTGAACGGGACGGCTCGTTACACATTGGCCATCTTTCTGCTGGAAGCCTTGCGGACATTCCTGCCCGAACGCACCGCATACCAGCGCCACCAGGAACACGACAAACCACACCAATTTCATCGCTAAAAATGGTTTGGAAAATAGATCATCGAAACTAGCACTAACTAGAAACTTGTATGAACGAAACTCCGTGCAACGCTACTCACCACTGGGACCGGGTTGGGAATTTCTGTTGAGTAGACCAACTTTGTGTCTCGTAGCAAGCAAGCAAGCTGCGCTTCGATCCGATGCACTTTCACGATTAGCAAGTTCGGTGCGGGATTTGCCGTGATTTTATACAGCTCCTCTCCGCTGGTCGGTGTTAGTAGCGATAGTTGCAACCAATTTATTGATTGCGCTTTGAAATGCGACGAAAGTCAAATCAATCGTCGGTAATCCTTATCAGTTCAAAAGCGTTCGTTGCAGCCGATGTGTCATGCGTGCACGTTTCATGCAATTTGTGTAAAAGCAACGGCTGCTTTAATCAGTGTGACAGATTTCATCAAATACAGTATGATCTGGAAAACGAACCAAACACAGATTGATTTGATGGACGAAAAAACAAAGGGTGTTGAAAAAAAAAATCCACAAAAACATGCACTCCAGCAATCAAACTGGTTCAGAACTATTTTTTTAATTTTAAACGAATTTTTGCATGTGTTTCCCCTGCCATTGGTAGATGGGGGATCAAAAAGCAAAGCATCTTTTTCGTTGGTATAACATTATGTTTTGGGTGAGAGAGAATGATGCAAATCTTTACAAATTTTAATAACAAAATTTCTAATAGTTCTTTTTCTGTACCCCACAGTGTACCCATAATTATGGACATTAGCTAATAATCATACTAATTCGAGCCCGCCACACGCCGGTGCGTTCGATTTAAGACAGTCCAGACAGGCTTACAGATCGACCGAAACGGGCACTAAATCGGCCCCCGCCAAAACACGGTAAGCTGTAGATCGGATTTGGTCAGATAAACGCACGGGCTAATCCCGCACCAAATTTGTACTCACCGTCAACCGTCCCCGCAGCCCCGTTTATTGTTTGTAAATCTGATTTAAACAATTTTCCCTTTCCCTGGCGCGGTAAAATTGGTGTCGAAAAATGAAACGCTTGCGTCGGGCGAACGGTGGTCAATTTTTGGCTAATATTCCTCTTCGCTATGCAAATCCCATTGCTCGGGGTTGGCCTCCGAAAGCGAGCGAGCCTATATGTGTGTGTGTGTGGCTGAGTGTTGATGAGCGTTTTTATTGTTGTGTTTGGTAGAGAGCGTTTTAATCATGGCCTGCTGCCCGTCTGCTACCCGAGAGCTCCCATCAAAAACTGCATCCCGCACGGTCGCGTGTTCCGTAATCAATTTGAAACTAATTTATGTGTCCCGAATGTGTGCCTGTCGTCGGGAATGGAGGCAGGGGAGGGTGCACCGGAACCGGACGGACGTGATGACGATAGCCCGACCCGGACGGCGGTGTGGTTGTTCGCTAGTTAGTGAGAGATAAATGGTGGAAACTCTACACGCCGATTTGGATTAACTAAACCCAAATGAATAATGCAATTTCGGGTGGGTGACGGTTTTTGCATGCACGGATCGGGGGGTTGTTTTGCGTTGATAGCTGATCATGGACTCGCCTCGACCCCACCCACCTCCCTCGCACCACTGTACTTCAAAAAGCATTTTGTGATGAAATTTTAACCCGATCCATTTTATTGGACTGTAAAACGATTAATTTTATGAGACCAAAAGCGGAAAAACAATTTCAATTTCTTCCCTCCATTCCGTTCCCCCCTCCCCCATTTCCCCTCCCCTCATTCGTGGTGTGGGAGGTGTGTGCATTTGGGAACGATTACCATCGTAATCGGAAAGTTCGAAATAAACCCTTTCCAGCTGCTCCACTCCAGCAGCACCGCAGTCGAAGATTTTTCGGTACGCTGAAAATTCGATCCGTCGGTCGGTCGGTCGGTCGGTCTGACTGTCTGTCTGTCTGGCCCGCGCTCTGTGGTGGTGTCTATCGGGAGCAATTGAACCGCCACTAACCCATGGAAGACAGGCGGAACGATGTTTTCGATTACTTCACAGGGCATCGTTAATGTTTGACTTTTGGCTTTCGGCGCGCACTTTACGGCACGCTGATAGTGGCCGGGTGCTGGCTGGGGTCCTGCGCGGGGGACAGGAGTGTGCAGGAATGTTTACCCGGTTTGGGTTTGTTATGGGAGCTGTTTGCTCTTCCCGTACGCTTCCTATCGTTAACCTTGAATTGATGCTTCGGTGCTTGGTTTTGTAATTTGTGTCAATACCGAGATCGATTTGTCTCACGAAAAAAAAAGGAATCAAAAGTATCAGTAGGTTAAATCAACTCGAGAAACAGTTGGAGGTATTACGTTTCTCCGCTTGAGTGTGAAAAACAAATAAAAGGGGATACATAATTCAATACGGTTTAAAACCTCAAAATTTAAAGCATAAATGATATTTGGTTTGGTATTTTCTATTGTAAAATAAATAATTAAACCGTTAAGATTAGGAACAATTTTTTCTGCTAAACCTTTATTCAGATTAACAAAACATAAATTAATGAAAACATTATGGAATCAAAAACTTTCCATAAAATTATAAGCGCATTGTTTTCGGTTCTCACTGTTGCATTATTTTAGAACATTTCCCATTTATTCAACAACAGAAAAGGAATGTTTTTCTAATTGAATTCTACCCTTTATCTGCATCCACATCATTCTAGATGTAATTACACAACGGTGAACGATCGTGCTACATTTTCATTGCTTCCCACTTATCAACTCGGGCAGCTGTTCCATTCCAACTCCATTCCGCACGCGTTTGGAACGGGGTTTTATTTACATTCTAGTTCGTGGGACTCATTTGATTGCGCTTTGTGTTGATATTTACATCGCGCGCTGTCATTATCGCGCGCTCAACGTAGCGGCAAAGGTTACGCTGGTAAGTCTCACAACAGTCACTACATAACCTCCCGATAATGCATCATGCCATGGGTGGGAAGTGGGGTTCACGAAACGGGATCAAGAAAGTATGTTACGCCACACGAGGGGTAAGGTGAACGCGATTCTTCCGCTGGGATCGGTTTCATCTCGTGGCGCGCTAATCTGACCTCAGTACTAATCGGCAACACCGCTGTGGCGAGAAGCTCACGGTGCATTGAAGGAAGTTGAGCAACGGCCTGTCAAGATGCTGCCATATTTCTTCTTCTCCCAATGCTACGTCTCACGGGCGGTGTGGCCTTGTGTTTTCGCAAGGAAACTTTAGTCTTCACCCATTCAATTCGGTCTCTCTTCCCCCTAAAGAACCATCCATCCGGACGCAGGCCCCCGACGCAGCAAGGTTTATTATTATTATTTTCTTGTTATTGTTCGCGCGTTCCACTCCTCACATCCTCCCCCAAAGGGGGAAAGGGGCGCGCATCCGGATGAAGCGACGTGGCACTAACGTGGAAAGGAAACTTTTTAATCTGCATTATTTTAGTGGAAGCAACTTCATCAGCGACTGGCAGATCAAATTTCTCCATTCCCCTGTCCCGGGTGCTCCATTTCCTCGTCGATGGCACTCCGGGTTGACAAGTTTCCGAAGAGTTTCGCTCTGCGTTCGCTACCCTCCTGAGCGGGCGGTGGGTGCTGCTGGTTTTCCTCTTCCACCCAACAGCAGGAAGTCAGCGTCGGGCCAAAGTTTGCTCCACCGTGGCCAGCCACTCGTTGGCAGCCAGCGAGGCAGGTTCGTTTTCGTGGCGTCACGGGCTGCATGTAGTCATTATTTTCATATTCACCTCTATTTTTGTGCAGAAGCCGAACTGGCACGAGCTTCACCGGAAAATCAAACCGCTCAAATGGCACCGTGACCACAAGCGCGGGCACCGCGGATCAACTTTACTGTTGTGGCTTTTGTTTGCCGGGACGGGATTTCGATTTTTTGCAGGGTTCGCTTCAGTGATTGAGAAACTCGGACAAAAATTGAAAAAGAAAATAAAAAAATCACTAAATCGAACGGGTATTACAGAAAGAAAAACTAAGATTTATAAACATTAAAGATATTATATAAACAATTTTTAAAATTGATTGACTTCGAACTCGAGATCGATGATGTTTTTTTTTTATTTTTGCTCGATGAGCTTCAGCTAATCAAAGTAAGCAGGAATTTCAAAACGATGTATTTTAGTGAGATATTATGATGTTATGTTAAAAATAAAATGTAGGATCATTTTTTATATGAAAAATAGAAAACTATCTTTATAATAAAGGGATTGATAAAAATATTATACATACATTTTTTTCATGCACTAATCAAGGACTTAGGCAAACAAATGTAGCTAAAAACACGTTAATTAGAATATTAATTACATTTTAGGAATACACTTCTCTGCCAAACATGTCTCTATAGTTAGTAATTTCACTAAAACTGCATTGCTTTTTATATATTTTCCCATTAAAACCCTGCCTTTATCAATGGGTTTACCGTGCGACACATAAAACTCGCCACCAGCGGAAGCTTCGTCACCCTCAAACTATGATGGAAAACTCTCGCCGTTGGTCGTGCCGTACAGATTTTTGCAATTTGCATCACATCCTCCCTCCTGCCCATGCATTCCACCGACTGTTACGGAGTTGCCAGGAGAACCGGGAGCATCGGGTATAAGTCTTTATTTTTATTCCATGTTTAACGGTGCCGTTCGGGCCCGAGCGTACCGAATGTTTTCGGGCTGCGGTTATCTCCTCCCGAGGTTTTGGGGCCGTACAAACTAGTATTATTTTCAGCACAAAACACGAGCATCATTAACTCGTTAGGGGTGCGACGGTGCGGGGGAGTTGGTGGAGGAGCGCGCGGGGGTCGTCGGTGCAGGGTTGACTCCATATTTATGTTTTACGTTCATTGAGCTTATGCTTTCGCGCGGACTCACCAACGCGGCAACGCGGGGTGGAGGTGAGCTCGCGAGCGTACGAGGACAATAACAACGACAACAACAGGTTAGTTAGTTAGTTAGTGAAAATAAACGGGCGTGAAGCTGTTTTGAGGCGAATCGGGGTTGAGGGAGAAACAGAAGGCCCTTCATCTCACACTCCCCTCCCCCAGAAACCAGTGTTTCGGTTGGAAACTTTGTTTGCGACTGGTTGACGTCGTGTACAAGAACGGATTAACGAACGGATGGTGACAAAAACAAAAATGGATTCCCCACCAGCTCGTTTCGGTGTTCACTCTGCGCTAATTATGTAAGTTTAAATTGGCAACGTTATGGCTATAGTTACGGGTCGGACGGGGGTGCCATAATTCGAACGAGTCAACGATACCCGCACAAACCGTTTAGCGGGCAAACGATGCATTTCGAAAGGGGCTGGAACGAAGGGACTACGGCTAAACGCTTGGTGGCGCTCGCGTATGCCGTTGATCTAATCTAATCGGCGAGACGAGGTTCAGCGCGGCGATCCGATCCACCGCATGGCATTCATATATAATCGGCTTCAATTGTGAACTTTCCAATTGCATTAAGCTCAATTTGCTGTCTGAAGGTAGAAGTGCGAACCGAGCGGTGGCAGTGACGCCTATAATCGTGCTGCCTTGCACAGTGGTTCCTCGCACAGCCGGCACAGAAGTCGGAGTTTCTTCGAATCGATTGCGACTCGAACCGCCCGGCTCGCGGGTTGCAAAGATGTTGCTTACGAAGGTGTTGAGTGTGTCGGTGATGTTGGTGTTGGTGGTATCGGCAGCTACGGTAGCAGTAGATGGTGCCGAAATTTGCCCACGGAACTATCGTAGTGTGAACGGCGTTTGTGTGCCTTCGAACGGCCCCACCGACCGAACGGTGGGAGGTTGTGGTGCAAAGCAGGAAAATGTGGCTTCATCACACGGCTGCAAGTTCCCGAGAACATGAGAGGAAATTTTTCATGCGAATCAGATTAAACTTGAAGTGAATACTCGATAAATAACCTTACTCGTTTAGCCATTGGAGTCGGTGAGTTGAACGTCGAGTAATGAAAAGATTCATAGAACCTCAAGCCGATCATCGTGTGTTGCTTCTTTCACAATACATTGATCCTTCCTATCTAAGCTCCAGGACTGTAGGGAAAATCGCCAGTGATAGACAAACATAATCAGCTGTAGTTACCCACAAACTTTCTCCCAAAGTGACAGCAAAGGGAACACAATTAAACAGTGTGCTGTGAGCGAGAAAACGCCACCACTAGCTAGTCATCGAAATGACCGTCCCGCGTGCTTTCCGTTAATGGTGTCCCGGTTTTCGGAATGCTTTGTGTACCGGATCAAACTCCAAACATCAAGTTTAGCTTCTGCTTTCCTTCCCCAAGACACCTGGCCCCCTCCCCGTTCGACCTGGCTGTTTTGACTCGATTTACCCGAAATGGGAAAACTTTTCGCCGCTCGCATCCGTTCGATCGAAAGGTGCGATGGCAGTGCGCTGGCTCTCGGTTCAACTCTCCATCCCAAAACGGGGTCACATTTAATCGTCCTCGTTTCCCCTCGGCTGGTGAATGGGCGCCAGAACGACAGCACCCATCAGAGGACGGAACGGCTTTAAACCGAAATTGAAAGCAAACAGTGCAACAGTGTTGCCAAACACAGTGCTGTGGTCGAAACAATCTAATAAATAGAAAATAAGGACCAGTTTTTGGGAGCGGGACGTTTCGGTAATGCAGTCGGTTTTGATATTGGTGGCTCCCGTTGGAGCTGTGTTGACAGTTGCCGTACGATGCACTATGGGTGGAACAGGTTGGAACGTATAGTTTTATTATTTTGTACCTTTTATGTAAGAATCCTTTTATGTAAAAAAAATAAAAATCGAAAACATTTACTTCACGACCATAACCAACCGAAAATCGGCCATTAGTGCTTGTATGTAAAAAGTTTTAAACCACCTTGAACTATTTTCTTTCGCTTCGATAAGAAAACTTCAGCGCACAAAAAGAAGGCGAAAGACGTGAAGCAAACGGAAAATAAACCTCGAAATACTTTCCTCACCAACGAACGTCCGAAATACAACGGTTTCGACACCGTTCCTTAACCAGTTTAACTCTCACGTTCGCAGAAAGAAAAATCCCCTTTTACAATCGATCGATTGCAACCGATTTTTCCCATCACCATGAAAATGGTACTCTATTTGTAACTTTGCCAACCCGAACGCAAACTTTCGCTGCGCTGTTTGCTCGAAAAACTCGATTCCAACTCACCTCCGGAAGAATGCACGCACGCACGGGACGGGAATCGGGCCCGTCAGAAAAACGCGACGCAATTGGAAACGCAATCTGCCTGCGGGGCTGCAACCGGATGAAGCTACTTGGAAGATTGTGAACCGAGCGCCCGGGAGATAATTTATAGCCGGATGAAAAGTCAACAAATCGAAGACTGTAACGGTGCAGTTTGGGGGGAGGGTTCCCGGCACGTGTGACATGACAGTCGTGCGATAATTGAGCATGAAACAGCCCCAACTACGAGCATTCGAACGACGCCGAGCTGATCCCGTAGTTCGTTCCCGAGCTTTGACCCCGGTTGGGTCGGGGAAAAGGGGCTACAGGCGGAAACAAAATCCCACTCAGCACTGGGAAATTTCCCAAAATCCGACAACCGTCTGACAGTGCGAATTCATTTGGACGGTTCACATCGGGGAGCTGCCGACCGGACTGGGCCTCCATCAATCATCCAACCGACCATCCCAAATCATTCATCATTCAGTTTTCGGGATATTCCCAAATGGGCTACTAAACAAGCGTTTAAATTTCAAAACAATGTATCATCGCACTTTTGCAGCAGTGAAACCGGAACCGTGAGTACGGTGGGTGGCCCAAGTGCCGGAGTCAAGTGCATCAACACCCGGCGTGGGTTGGCGTGGGTGAACCTGATTTGCGGCCAAATGAGAAGGAAAAGTTTTCGTCGGAACGGAGCAGCTTTTATGCGTGCGGTTTTGGCACCGGGCGGTCGGGATTTTGTGATCCGCTCGCACAAACCTGCCGGGGCTGGGCATGTTTGGGCATGATTGAAATGTATTTTACAACCCGGTCACTCGTTCCTGTTTGGGATTGATTTGTTTTTTGTCACTAGACCGAGCAGCCACGTTGGCGCTCGAAATCGCTAATTTGAGCATATTAATCAACAGAAAAGCACATGCAGACAAACACATGCTATTTGTTGTGTTCCAAGGCGAGGCAATTTGGGAGCATTTAGAATGTGTTTATCTTTTCCGTCCCTCAAAGAAAAAAAAAAAGCACAACTCGAGACCGGGAACAAAAGCCTCGCCGAAAGCCAATATTTGGTGGCGACCCTTTTTAACGTTTTCCTTATCATCCAAATTGAATTCGCATTATAATTTTTATGGCATGTGGCTCGCACTCTTCCACACACACTCACTCACTCACACACACACACACACACACACACACACACACACACACACACACACACGATGAAGAAGCGGCAAATGCAATGTCGACTGAAGGTCAAGCGGTATCCTTTTCAAACAGAGTCACGCCCAGCCGGTGTCCCAGAAGCCCCCGAAGGGAGAAACCCGGGATGTGACGGCATCCGGCTTTTTTCGTTGCTTGTTTGTCCGGACTGGTGTGTGTGTGAGTGTTTTTTTTTCTCTCCAAACCACCGCAGCTCCCCATTTAATTGTATGCTTGATGCGTGATATGCGTGTACGGTTGTGTTGGAGGATATTTGATTTTTTGTTTAAGAAAAAACAAAGATAAGAAGGAAGTTTTGCTTTCGCTGCTCAACATATAACATCCCGCCTTCGCACGACACGTTCGCTGTCGTATAACTCAATTACATGCCGTTCGTTTCGTTCCAAGCCACAAACCGCATTCGGTGCAGCGGATTCGTCACATGTACCCGACGATACGACATGATTTCCATTCGATATTGTGCCTCCAGCCAACCAGCCAGCTCCCAGGAATGCACCCCCGAGGGCCGTCGGGACGTCGGGAGAAACCGTTTTGATGAACTTTTCTTCGCCGATTGACACGATTGCGACAGTTTGGCTGGCATGTGGCGTAGATCAGACGCTGCGGCACATAAAAGATTACAAGTGAACCAGATTTTGTCCGGGGCGTTCGAGACGAAATCGAAAATTCGTCCCTCCCTGCACGCCCCCTCCTAAACACAAACATTCTTGTCCGTTGCGCCGACATTCGGCAGACATTGTGGCGTGTGTATTGGAGAGGTAGGGGACCGCTAGCAGCGCTTCCGTTTCCGCTGCAAAGTGCATCACGTTGCAACAATATTGGAATAGATTGAGAAGTTTATCTGACGCCCAGTGTGCGACGGCAACCGGGCCGGGTTCGGTGGTTCGGGAGGGAAAGTTTTCCGAAGAAGCATGAGACCACCGGACGGGGACGTACGTCGTAACAACAGATGCATTGCGGCAGAGCATCCTACCTACGCCGGAACGGAACGCCAGACAAGGTGGAAGACAAAGCAAACACATCCGCACGGACACACACACACACACACGCGCGAGCGTTGGTAAAGTTGTCCCGAAGCGATATGACGACTGTGTCGCATTGACTGCAGACGAACGCAGACTTATCACGTACGTACGCGGGTGGCACAGTTCTGATTAAAATGTTAACAATTCAAGCACATTAAAGTGGGACGCGCGCTCGTCACAAATAGTGCTCATTAGATGCAGCTTGACAGAATACCTATTTCGCACACCGAAACGGATGGCTTCCTTCGCCCATGGCCACGTCTTATTATGAATTTATCAAACATCATCCATATCCATCGGGATCCGCGACTGTGTACCAATTTCAGCACCTGTCAGCTCACCGACATCCGGCTCCTGTTCGACGGTTCCTTTCGGCGGCTCGCTTCCTGACGGCACTCCTCGTGTGAATCCAATTTTCAGTCCAGTTGGCGGTTTTCTCGAGCAAAAACACGGTGTTTCCGTGCAGCCGTGGCCGATGGAGAAACAAGAAGCTGCACCATTGAACGGAAACGTTCGTCTGTCGGAAAGAGCTTGCCTGCTTTTGGACGTTGGACTGCAGCAAGGACGACAGCACGCATAAAATTCGCACCCGTATGGGTGATGGTGATGATGATGAAAGATATCTTGCAGCACGGAAGGATACGGTTGGAACAGTGTTGTTTGCCTTGCTCGAGGCCCAACCGTCTCGGATGAGTTGTTGGTGCTTGAAGGTAATAATTGACTGGTTGATGAGAAGGAAGTTGATGAAAATTTAAACACTATATATGGCGGATTCTGTTTAAGTTTTAGAGGAATTAAAAAACCACTCATTAATAAGACAAGCTCCTTTTAGAAATCTCAAGATCTCATCTCATGATTTCTCTTGTTTGCTCGAGTGTTCTTTAAGGAAACACCCTAAAGGTTAAAACGAAATGAATCATCTTACTAACAGATCGATGAGAAAGCTCAGTGATTTTTAAGTCTAATGTGATGAGTTTCTATCGCTGAGTTATTTGTTTAAAACTTTGCTTTAGATCATGAATCTAATTATTTTCAAAATATTTTACACGTCACACTTATAACATCAAGGTAGAGCATTTAATGGTTCTATATTTTTTTTCATAATAAAAAGGCTTTTTCACAGACGTCAAATTATACATTTGTATTTAGAAATTAGAGCGATATTTAAGTTTGTATAAATTTCTCACCAATAGACACCAATAGGGGAAAACATCACCATCGATAAAACAAATGACGAATAAACGTGATCTTTAATCATAAGTTGTGTGACTTTTCCCCGTTTAATTAATATTCTCTTCGCGCATTCGGTTACCTTTATTTTCCTCTCAATCTAACGCCGGTCGAACCTTTCTAATCAGATTGATTTATACCGTCGGCTAATTAATAGACAGCGTAAAACGTTCACTTTACCGTTGTTTTTCGAACGTCGTAAAAAGTAGTTAACTTCCCCGGTACGTCCCGAAGGAACCCAAGCCTGAAGTCGTAAAATCATCGCACCGGGTTTCCCCGGGTTTGGGGATCAATTTTTACGTTCCTTTCCACCACGCATTATCCATCGTCATCGGGTGCCGCGTTAACGACTTTCCGATATTTCCGCATAAACAGCTCGTTACGTTTTGGCGTTGGCAGGTAGAACCGGGCAGGTTTTCTTTGGTGCATGCAGCGGGAAGGATATAAAATGGCGTTTTTTGGAGGGATAGCTTAGCTTCGATCGCGTTTGGTTTCGCGTTTTAGTGTGTCGCGAAAGAAAATCTCCTCTCGCCCGTGAGTTCGGTCCTGGTGATCAGGGATAATTGTAACGACCTTGAGGATTTCCCCAGCGCAACTTGTGCAGTACCGAATGCACAGGTAGTACGAAGCGCGTATAAAATCGGCCACGTGAAGTCCCCTTGCTCATTGCGAGCGTCCCTCTCTCTCTCCCCTACCCCTCCGGAAAAGAAACCCCCCCTCCCTCCCGTGTAATGACCATCCTTGTGGGCCATGCCGGGGTGCCATGTCATGTTATCCGATTTGCATAATTTTGTGTGCTTTAGCACAGTGAGCAGATTTCCGCGGGTGATCAGGCACGTTCCGGTGTATTGGACACCTTCGGTCGAGGTGTGTGTGTGTGTGCCGTGATGGTGATGATGCCGGCAGTGGTCGCACACCCGTGTGGCTGTGGTGCAAATAACAAACCAGCAGCGCACGGCGACGGTTCTGTGACCGTAAAACCGCTCGTGGGCCACCATTACGCAGTCAAGTCAAACTGTCCTCAAAATCGCCGTTTTCATCAATGTCATTATCGTTGTGTTTTATGATAATGTGAGCACCGTAGGAGAGCGTGGGAGATGGGCCGGATGGGGTTGGGGGACGCGACCCGGAGCCGGACGAATTTTCGTGCACGCTTTATCAGACGTAAAATCGAAACAATCCTATTCAAACAGACATCCAACCGAACAAATTGGTCGCTCGGAGAGCGGCACCTCCACACGGCCGTGCGAGGATAAAAATGTAGTAAAAGCAACCATTCCGACAAAAAATAAATAAAACAAACATCACGTCGAAAAATTATTGTCTAATAAAATTGATTACCCCAAAACTGCACTCGGCACGGCTCGGCTTTCGGTCGTCCGGTCTTTGTCACGAACGAACGTTGCACTTTTTGTTTTACTGCCACCGACGGGGCCGTGTTAACGTGCGCGTGCAAAAACAAACCTGAAAGTGTGATAATATTTATGTTTCGCAATAGCCGCCAGCCCCGGGATGCAATAAAAACATGCAGGTAACGTTCGCTCTGCAGCCACGCCGCGCCCGGGATGCGTTTGAAGTGGTAAAATAATAAAGCACTTTACAGCGCTAGAAGAACGCACAGGCACACATTAGAACGCATTAGGATCGGTGGAGCGGTGAAGGGTGATAATGATGGGCCTCCGTCCCACACAGGCCGCGACGGTCACAGGGCTGGCCGCGACGGTCACACGCTTTGATGGTTTTGACTCGATAATGACTTTGATGATTTGTCGGTCGGAGAATAAAATATAAGGGACACCCCGTGTGTGTTTGCGTGCGTTGCGTTATGTGCAAAATAACAACAACAAAAAAAAATCCAGCGACCACCATCTGCTGTGAATGTTTGTTCGGGTGGTTGCCTAAAAACCTGCCAACAAAACTTAGCGAAACGGCCCAAAACGAGAAACGGGTGGCAGCTGTTTGCATTTCGGTGTGCTGCAATCTAGCAGTTTGTGCTAACCTAACCGATCTACCAACCGTCTAGCTGGCGTTTTCATTTCGAACACGATCCGCCCCTTGTGTTGGTGTGTGCATTGTGCAAAATTCAACCATCAACGGAACGAATGCGCTGGGGAACTGTTTTAAAGAGGTAAAACAGGGAAAAACTCATGTAATTGTCAGCAGCGGGAATGTTTCGTCCACCTCTTCCATTTCTTGCAAAACCTCGATCGATAAATTTTAATTTGTTTTTATTTTTATTAGATTTTTATTCCGGAATGACCAGTTTTTTTTTATTGTTTGCCGGAGACCTCTGGCCCTGGGTTTGCTGTCACCGATGGACAAACAAAAAAAGGAGTGTTATGTTTGCATTGCGTTCGTGCCGGATCATGCCGCCTTTTTCCACCGGTAGTGCAAAGTGCATTCGTTCGTTACCCGCATGTGTGCATGTGATGAACATTTGTTATCATTACCATGAATCAATAATAAACCATCCGTACCAGCGGCAGCTGCAGGTGAGCTGTCCATTTCGCTCACTTTATTGCTTCACCCCCAGAACACGTTCATTGTGCCATTAAAAATCAATAAAAATATTTATTTAAATCCAGCGGAACAAGGTCAAGCGCGGGATGACTAAACATGGCCAGTATTTGCGCTGAAATGTTAGCAAAATAAAAGAAAACCCGTGCTCTCTCCCTCGCCGGTGACAGTTTCTACTTTCAATAGCAAACCGTACGACCGGTGAAGTAATTTCTTCCCGCCACTTTGAAGCAATGTTACCGATAACAAAGTACTTCCGCCTCCAGGAGACCCGTGGAGAATAATCCTTACTTCCGATGCCCGATTCCCTTGGATACGTAAAACCAGTGGCACAGTTTTTGCATAAAACACTAAAATATGCAAAGCATCCTCTTCAAAACGAACCACTGCCCGGTCAAACCAAACTAACCAAAGCTGTGGGTCCATTTAAAGCACAGAACAGTGAAGTGGTCAAAGCACATAAAACGCAGCCTTCGCGTTTACTTCGCGCCGGTCGCGTTCGCGCTCCAATCAAAAATGTGCAAAAGTTTTGTAAATATTCCTCATATTTTTACGACAAAAACGAGCAGCATACCGAGGGCGGGCGACCAAAGTCGGGGGAGCGAATCGTAACGAAATTATTCGCCAAAACTTTCACTAAAGCGATATAAATTTCACCCCTCGAAGAGGGGAAAGAATTTCGGATACAGTTGTTTTGTACTTTTGCTTCTTCGCCCTGCTCACTTTCATCTCCGGGGTAAGGGTAAGGAAAAATGACCAAACAGTCAGTTTATTACGAAACGTTTTGCGTACTTGTGTACTTAGCCACCGGTTAAAGTGAGCAGGTAAGCTTTTTCAGATATTTAAATACAATAAATACATTTTTGTGCAACTATTCATCTGCCCGTCTGCGAAGGGCTCCTGCGCACCTGCTCGTGAAGATTCCCCCCCCGGAATGAAAAACGACAATGAAATCATTTGGGTTCAGATTCCGAGGGCGTGTCGGTTCTGCCTCTGCGCAAAGCCGGAAATTTTCTATAAGAAACGTAATTTCCTTTTATTTGCATTTTAAATTGTGTCTCTAATTTCTGGCGGGAAGGCCTCCATTTTGCTGCGGCTTCTGGGAAGCTTCCGGAATGGGCGCTCGATGGGCGACGGCACGGGAGGGGTGCAACGGTGGATGTGCGTGCTTTTGCGAGCAATTTTCCCTTCCAGCAGCAGGAAACTGCCACAACCGACGATTGTGGTTGGCGTTATAGCTGAGCATTGCATTCGAATCTCAACAATTTAGCGCTCTCTGCCACGTGGAGTGCTGCTCGTATTTACATTCCTCGTGAAAATGGGGATTTGAATCACCTTTCCCGACCGTGTGCCGAAAACGTGCACCAACCGATGCGATGGTCACGTCGAAAAGGGGTCGCTGATTGTTTACCCAGCGCCGGTTCTAGGCCCGCTCTCGGTGGCAGTAGTAGCTTGTTCACCTATTCTTCACCATTTTGCCGGTACCGAAGAAAGAAAACAAAAGAAAACGCCCCGCAGAACATGTGCTACGGTGCTACACAAAAGGTCAACACGATTATAATCGGCCATTGGTCCTTTCGGTGGGCTGGGCTGGCTCGTTCGAGCCTGTGCGAAGGTGGTTCCTGCATCCGGTAATGGTTCCTGCACGGAAGTGAGTTCATTACAGCGATCGTGGAGAGGCTCCGGTGCAGGTGTAAATTATGCATTTCGCCAGCGTCAGGTTTTTCCAGCTCGAGGTGGCGGTAAAGATTAATTTATCAGTGACCAGCGCGCTTTCCAAAGCATCAGCTTCCGGAAGTAAAAACACACGGATGGTGAAAAATTGTTTGCTTCACACATTAGTGAGGTGGTTGCTGTGTGGTATTCAGAATAGATGTATTTTTCTCATTTTAATACGGCTTTTGTGGCTTGTTGATTAGCAAATGATAGATTCTTTGTACGCTCGAGCACATTCAAATGATCATTAGCGGATGGATTTACCGAAACCATCCCCCGAAACTCGATTCGATTGAAACGAAAAATCGATCCAACAACGTCTGTAAGGCTACATGGAAGCTAACACACGGCAGACGATGTCTAGCAAGTTGATTTTTGCATAAATTATAATCTCATCTTTGCGTAAGAAGAAGCCAACGGCGTTTGGCGTTGCTGTGCGATGTTTATACGACAGCATGAATTCTGCACAAAGCAAACCCGCCACCGCGAGACGAAAGATTAGTGTATGTGTGTATGTGTATGTGTGTGTGTGTGCAGAAATTGTTGTATGGCTTCGAGGTCTTTGCATCGATTTTAAGCTCCAATCCGATGAAGCGTACCTGCGCCGGTCGCTTTTTGGGGCGAACCGTAAAGACAAATCCCACCGACGCAACCGAGGAAGAAATGAAGCCCGAACCGCCGCAAGCTGGTGATGATGTAAATTAAACCAAAACATGCAGTTTTAAGTAGCTTACTCTCCGGGTGCACTCGTAAGCGGATTACGCGTCGTTCTCCGCCCGCTGCAGATGGACGGAATGACTGGAAGGCAGTTCCTTTGGGGGAAGATTCTTGCGTAGATACTTTCCAGCTGCCGGTGAAACGGAGTGCGAGAGAGAAAAGACGAGATAATTTGTGTCAATTTGCAGCAGAGATATCCTGTTTGCTGCATTCTGAGTGACGTAGCACGGGTAAACGATTATTAGGAACCCATTAAGATGTGGTAAAGTACTGTTCAAAAGAATATACGCTTTTGGGGGAGTGACAGATTTACTCTTCTGTGTTGAAAGTTTAATCACAGACGACGCTCTACTTAGACGGTAAAGAGTAGACAAGCTTATGCTGTAACCTTTCTTTTCTTTAAAGTTTCATTTTTTATAAATCTTACAGCAAAAACCCATGACCTATTTCGAGAGAAAACGACAACGTAATAAAACAAGCTAAACGATTTCAGCTCCGTGCAGCTATTGGCATTCTGAAACACCCATCGACTTTGGTTTCGCTGACTCGATTAGCTTTCCAATAGAGCAGAGGGCGAACCGCACGCTAGCAAAGGCAAACGGTGCAGCGAAAATGCAATTAATTTGCATCGTTCAGCAATCTACAGGTTGATTTCCGACGATTGATTAGCGAAGGGAGCTCGTCAGACCAGCATCGCGTTCGCGACTCCGTAATAAAATCACAAATGGACAATTCTACTCGTTGGATGGAAGGGAACAGCGGTTAATCGTAGAATGGTAAAATTGTGGTTGCACCATTCGCTGCAGGGCATGTAAGATTTGATGTTATTAATTTAGAAGAATAATATACCAAGGCTAATTGCACTGCGCAAATTGAACGGTCAGAGAACACATTTGGATGTTGGTAAAATGATTCCAATGCCGTGTTTTCTTCTTCATAGCTTTTTAGTGATTTTAGCTACACAAAATGTCTATCATGTTCAAAATTTTATTTAAATTAATGTGGAGGATTGAATATATTTTTCCAAGAACATAATTTTAAATTATTCAAATTTATTTGTACGCCCTGGAAAATTATTCTCGAAAATTTAATTTCTTTTTCAGTTGCTGGAAATTGGCTTAATCATTGTAGTAGAATCCCTTTTAGCCAAGGATTCCGTTCAGTAAAGGGCTTTTGTATGAAATTTTGTTGAAAACCGTCCATCATTCATCACTATTGGATCGCTTTTTCATACCGGTAGCATGGAAAACATATATATTAATAATGTCACAATCCGCACCCCGTGTGGCTGTGAAAATTTTCAATCGAAACGAAACACATAAGTTGCCATGTTTCTCGTTTATCCGGTTCCACATATTCCGGACCAAAAATCGAAGCACACACAAAAGAGATGAAAAATGTCCACCCATGCATCCCGGGCTGGTGGCTACTTGTGTGCATTCGGTTTTCACCACTTCCAAATGAGTACCGTTGTTTATTGCCTCTTGGAAGTGTAATCAACCCCGCAATGGCACAAGCTCCTGGGCGGTAAAAAACAGGTATGAGCCAGAGTGGGATAGATTCCTCGACCGTTCGCCGGCTGATATTTATTACAATTTTTTAATAACATCCTTTGGCCTCTACTGCTTTACCCCGCGAGCCCTCAGCCAGGTCGACAGTGGAGTGCCTTTCCGTTAATGGGCGAAATTTAAAACCTCGATCAGGTGTGGGATGCGGGGTAAAACAACACGCTCTAGCTGGAAAATAAAGGTGTGTTTGTGGAAAAGCCAAACAGGTGATGACAGAGAAAAAAAAACACATCCACCCATAACGTCCGAAAAGGCGTTCGAGTTTACTCATTCATCGAACATTCGACGGAACTGGTGGTGGTGGTGTGGGTATGGGTCATTAGTGGCCACGAAGCTTTATTACGCACATGTTCTGGATGAAGTCTCATTTCCGATGATATGTTGTGCATTTTTTTTTCTCTCACCTTTAGACTCGCAGCCGTATTCTCATCGGTGAATGTGAAGCAAAGGAAGAAAACGTTCCATAAATAAGAGCTTGGAAATGAATGGCACTGAGTATGATGAAGCGCTTCAGACATTAATTATAATTTGGGGGCACATTTTGCATGCTATAGCAATAGAGTACGTCCTTTAAACATGTAATTAAAAACAGATTAATAATAGCAAGTAAATTAGTTGCAGTTGGTTGGATGATGTTGTAGTGTTGTTTTATGAAGAGGATTTAAGATAAAGTTAAATTTCTCCGAATAAAATATACTCTTTTCGTGTTTTAAACTGTAACAAAAATGAAAAATAACACATTCTCTCGTTTGCGTGATGAATTCACACATCAAACTTGACAGTCCGTCACAGTACCGGACAGACGGTTAAATCCGGTTTTGTCTGTTCGAGCAGCATTGCAGTTGCCGTTGTCGGTGCAGAGTTTGTAACAAAAAAGGCTTCATTTTGTTTATCAGTTTCCATCTCGTTCGCCGCAAAAATTACGAACGAGAAAATTGTTTCCATGTTCCACCCGGTTCGGACGAACCGTGGGGCACGATTTTTTGACATTAAGAGTAAAAACGGGATGACAACCGAAAAAGCGAACACACAATAACACTCAAGCCGGGGTGCTAGTGCGTTCGCGTAAAAAGTCAGCAAGGGCTGCGGACATGCAACCGTGCAGATAGCAGCTTCCAGCGGAGGCGATGTTTGCCGTCGCAAAACGAGAATGCGAAAGAGGCCACGCGCTGGGGCAAACAAGCTGCAACAGTTTGATAAAATTTATTTCGTCCCCGGGAAATTACAGCAAACATGAAACAACAACCCCGGATGCACTTTTAATCCCGCCAGTATCCTTCCCGCGCTGTCGCTCCACCGCCAACCGTGGCAGCCCATGGTTTGTGGATGTTTTATGTTCATCACATCAGTGCCATCGTTCGAAAAGCGTCTCTCACTCTATGCCACTTGAGGGGCCGCCACCCTTTGACCGTGGCCTACCTAGCAAACCACGGGTGCTATTTCACCTCAAGGAACGGCTGTGCATGAAGGCGCTCTCGCAGTCAATGTGAGCACTTTTATAGCATCACTCAACCCCGGCGGTGTTGAGCGTGAAACTTTCGAACGCTTTTACTTCCAACCACCAGCCCACTGGCTGAAGCAGTCGACCAGCCCGGTGGGGTTGTGAGTGCGATATGAAAGGAGCGATTGCCGGTGGTGCCATTGATCAACAATCGGTGCAGAATGTCGGCGAGGAGGATTAAAAATGCATGAAAAATGTGTGCACCGTTCCAGGCGGGGTTTTGGGGTGAAGGGGGGAAAATTCGCACTCGCAATACAAACTTACCTGCCCCGCTATCTTGAGGTGTCAAGAGTTTCGGACCATAAAATAGTGTCGTACACGCGGGCGCACCCGGGACCGGTGCAGTCATGATAGATACTTTTTTAACCGTTGCAATTATGAAGCCGGCAGGTACGGTTGTGGAAGTGGTTTGAAGCTTAAAAACAATTTCTGCCACTTGCACTTGCGTTCAGTCGTGGGAAGGAAAGAGAGATAGAGAGCAACGAAGGGAGGGGCTGAAAATGGGAGATTTATGGTAGTTGAAGGGTAGTTTGGTTTGGAGAGCTATTAGTGATGATTATGTTTGTCCTTTAAGAGAGTGAAATGTGTGGCATAAGAACGTTTATTTCAGCGCCCTGTTGGAATATTTTTTTCTTGGAAATTATTCTTTTTTATTTGCTGCAAAGATTGGTTAGCTACACAAACTTTGTTTTTTAATTTTTCCATGAATTAAGTTCATTCAAAGTAAAATATGAACATTCTAAAAATATTTGTTCTCAACACAGCAAACATTGTTCCGTGTTCCATTAGACCTTTTAAGCGCACCGCCATCCGCCAGATAACCGGATCGCGCCTGTGAACCGTTCAGCTGTTCCATTAGATTCATTTAAAGACTTCCGATTAATGATAAGCGAAACGAGGACAAGTGGTTTATTTTCCACCCAACTGACCCAACCGAGGCGCGTTTTTGAGTGGTGCATTCGTGGATGATCCACTGCAGCCGGTGTGCATGAATAATGCAGCACACTCCACTTCCAGACCAATCCAGAGAGCCCGGGAGCGGCGGCTGTGTTTTGTTTTTATTCCTGCTATTCCAGCTTCCTCGGCGAACGAGCTCGACGAAGAGCCACGCCGGGGCACGGACCACAGGTGAGGTCAATTTTTGCAGTTGTGCCGGGTACATAAGCGAGCAATGTTGAATAATAATCAGCTCGGCTGAACGTGGCGTTCAAGGTGTGTCCGGCTTGCGGTTGTATGGGAACATTTTTCGAAACGGCTGTAGGGATGGTATTGAAGGTCTGCTTTAGCGCTTCGGTGGTCAAAACACGGGCCAAATCTTATCGAAAGAGAACAGCGCACGAGTGGAAACCAACCAACGCCCGGCACCATTCAGTAATCTGACCCATGGACTGAGGCTATTCGTGTGCGGTGCGCTTCGGTCAAAGCTTGACCACGTGCTTTTAGGTATCTGCCGGCCAGCTACAATCTGTTATTGTTCCCAAAGTTCCCAGTGCCGCTTTTCCCCACCTTCGGTAGCCTATAATACATGAGGTGCCGCACGCCGGCTTGTTTTTTTTTTGTTTCTTTATATCCTCACTTCGGTTCGGTTGCGCACTGCAAGCCTCCAAAAACAAATTAATCCACCGAGGACGGGCACGCTTCGGGGCAAATGAATACGCGGCCCGTGCTCGGGATCTTGTCCTGCTGGTGCTGGTGTGGTGTGGAGATTTTGTTTTTTATTTAAAAAACCCACCCGGCACCCATGGTTATCTTCGTTCGTGGCGAGTAGTCCTGCCGTTTGATAAAACAACAGCGCAAAAACACACTCTACATGCTGAGCAGCGTTAAAAAAAGGATTCCGAACCCTCGAGATCACCGAGTGTGATAGAGTGTGATAGCAGCGGACGCGAAGGAAGCCGGTGGCCGAAATAAAACATTTTTCAAATGATCCAGCTAATCCTGTGGAGGCTTGCTTTCGGTGGCTGCTGCTAGAGCTTTTTTCCCCCATTTGTTTTTTCTCTCCACTGTGTGGTGCGGTATTTTATTATGATTTCGGTTCTTTGGGTGCAATATAAACACTACGGCAGGAACAAGAGGAAAAAGGGTACCATTTACCATCCTCGTCGGATGGCGGCGGTGTATGCAATGTGGCAATTTTTGTTCCATCATTGATCGACGGGAGTATGACGGCGTAATGTGTAATTTTTTTTGCGAAGTAAAATATATTTGACAAGGGTTTTGCCATGCACACATCTCAAACTAAAGCTCGGGCCGGTTATTGGGGTTTTTGTGTTTCAATGGAAATTATAAAAAAGAAACAACAAACAAACAAATTGGGCACAGAGCGTGGGAGATTTACTTGAATGTTTTGTTGAACCAGTTTCGTAGGTAGTAAAATTTGGCATTTTATTTCCATCGCTTTGGATGGATTATTTAGAATAGAAACGATCGTACAGATGAATATAAAACATATTTATCAATAAAAATATCGAAAACTTTTAAATCCTTCAAAATTTCCTCTAGTGGCTGCCGAGTTTGTTTCCACAGGAAACTGAAATACATAAAAAAAAAAACTGAAAGCAAATAACCTGACCCGGAACCAGTTTAATCTGCATGAATAAACAGAACGGCAGCATTTATTTCATAAAGCTTCCGATCACCCTTCAGCGCACTTGGAAAGGTATGCCCAGCATTGTCTTGTGCTGGTGCAAAGTCATCAGGAAGCTGAAGGACGATGGATGATTGTCACTAGCAACACCAGCTTGCTGCTTATAAACATATTGCCCGCGAGAAAGGAAAAATGTCAACTGCTACATTCTAATATAAGTAATCTTTACCCATCACCCGGTGGCAAAGGGAAAGGGAACCGTACATGTGGATAGACACGCTGATGACGCATTCCAACACGGAAGCATTACACGGCAAAAGTGTGATGGCGCAATAAAAAGGGCATCTGAGCAATGAGCACGTCGAGAAGAGAAATGAATCCCGGAATAACTTTCCCCGTTGATCGTTGGTTGGTTATCAATTTCTAGAGGGAAGCGTTTTTTTTTCTCTTACAAGTGCTCTAGGAATAATACTTTCAGACTGTGGTCGCTCGTGTAATGCTGCCGATGGTAGGGCAGAGCGTTGGTAAAGGATGATTGAATTTCATTGCTTTGCAGCAAGCTGTTTCCTGGTTTGTATGCTTTTGGAACAAACCTCTCAAAATGAGATGGATGAAAATTATGTTGAATAACGCTTCTATCTTCCCAAACAAAACGATTACTGATAATACCATCAAGCAAGGCAATCTTCGTAAGTGAACAAAGAACTCCTCTCCAGATGTATCGTGATTGAGTTGAGAGGTAAGCGTATTGTTTTAATATAGCATTGATTTTACCGCTTTGTAATACGTCACTGAATGCTTGTACCACAATCGTTTCATTGTTTCTCCGGTGCTTATCTGTCTTTCAGCAACACTCAGCGCTACGTTGCCAAAGGAAAGCCACCAAACTCCCTAAGCACTCTGATCTTTCAAGTGTAACAAAATCAACCACACCTGCTTTCCACCGTCACCGTGGCGCTGACGAATTTCCTTTCCGTAACCGAATCGACTCGTCTAGCATACCAGGTGTGTGCTGGAATGGAATTGGAAAATGAAACAAACCGGCAGCGCAAGGAATGCAGTCACCCTTTGTAGGGCTTAACGCGAGCGATTTGCGGTGCAACGCTTATCATCCGATTGCACATCGACTATTTGCCCGGTAAGTATGGGTGGTGGGAAATGTTTTCACTCTTCACGATGGTGTGCTGTACACATTCCCCCAAACGAACGGATGCACGCTCACGCTGGGCGAATCTTTATTGGACAGTTTTCTTAATGTTTCCGTCGCTGTTGTCACCTGGTGGTGGTGGTGGCGCGAAGAGGAAACTGGCATTCCCGAAGCAGGTGGCCAAGTGGGGCGCACTGTGACCCTAATGAGGAAAGTGAGGGAGTATCTATTGCCCAGAAATGCTATTACCATCGAGTCGAAACGAGCGATGGTGGCTGCTAAATTCATGGCCGTTCGAACTTCGGATCGCTTACGGAATCTATCCGCGTGCAGTAATTCGCGAACGTGGGTTGATTTGCATTTTATATAAGTGTGACGATGTATTTTTTGTTTGTCGGGCGTATGGACATTTCCAACAGCAAACGCTTTTCCATTTTCACTTCCAGGCACTGTAGCTGAGCGCTTTTTTCTTCTTCTTCCTCGAAACAACCGGCAGCCTGACTTGGGTTTGGTTGATTGGTTTTCTTTTTTTTTTTTTTGTAACGATCCATCCACGCGACCTTCGTGAGGAAATCAAAACGAAATCAGAAGAAACGAAAAACCCGTCGAGTGAGTGTGTTTCCAGGATACCGAAGTCGCTCATCTTCACATTCGTGTTCGATTTCTTTGCCCCACTACGAAAGGGGCGCTCGCTTATCGATCAAATATGTTGCACGTGCGGGGACAGATTTGCTACTCCTTACAAATCGGTTCAGTGAGCTTCGAAACATTGATCGTCATTTTCATCATCGCGAGCATTCACCATCCGTTGTCCCGTGGGTGAAGGATGAAAGTCGAATCGTTAGCGTTGTTTTTCTTTCCCCACCCGCAGCACGCGAATCAAGATATGGAAACACGAATAAAACTCATCGAACAGAGACACGTTCACATAAAAAGGGCTAATAATAATGGGCCGAGGAGAGCGCGATAAGTAAATCAAATTCGCTGAGGAGCTCTCGTTTCGAGCAAATTCCAGCTGGAACCGAACGGAATGCTTCGTGTTCAATGCATGAGCTGTTGTATGTATTTAGCTCCCGTCGACTTTGGAACAACTTTTCGCAAGTCCTGCTACGCACAGCCGGTAGGTCCTTGTTCTATGCACATTGTGTTCGGTCCGAGTGTCCAGATTAGGCCACACCAGACGGCAACTTTCGACGGAAGTAACGAACCGAACAACGAGCGGCGTGTCACTGGAGCTGGGGGAAAGGCGGGAACGGAGACGGGTGAGCAAAACAAAAAAGCAACTGCTTTAGAAGCTGCCCAGAGATGTATGATAATAAAAGCAAGCGGAAGGGAATATATGAATTATTCAATACCTTTTCACACCTGGCCGGGCAGGGGAGGGCCGGTAGACGGGTGACGGCAGTGATTGCTAGTCCGGTTTGCCGGTCCTGCCGTGCTCGTATGGAAAACACACAGCAAATAGATGGGCAGAGATAGATAGAAATCGACGAACGCTGAATGGCTTCGTCGCCGACGGAAGGTGTTTTTCGGCGTGATGGCGTGGTACTGCAATAAAAGTATTATTTATTCTTCGACACACACACCCACCCACCCACACAAACACACGTTTCTACGCCCTCACATTGTCATCTTGGTCTCACGGAACACGGTCGGGACGAGCAACACCCGTGCGCGTGATGCACATTCAACCGATCGGTTTTTTTTTGTGTTCCAAGGCTTAACGAACTCATTTTTGGCACACCGGCGCTCAACAATGCTGACTGTGCTATTAATAATGCAATCATGGCGGAGGAGGGAGCGGGCGAGGCGGGTTCTGTGTCCGGTCCGATGCGCCCGGTGTAGCTGGACGTTGGCGCGGGACAAGAAGATTAAATGGCGAGGAGATTGTTTTACATGTGCTTTCAACGGGCGATGAGATTTGTTATCATTAGGGCCGGCGGTGGATGGTACTCGCTTGAGAACGATAAATTATTCATGGGGAATTTGCAAAACATTGGCTTAAACCATTTTTCCACTCAATTGAACTGTATTTTTTGCTGAAACAAAAGCAGATACAAAAGAACAGATTTATTCATTAGCTTATTATTGGTACCTTTTCATTTTTTTTTCAAATAAATGCAAGCATTGGAAACTCTTCTATCTCTGATGCAGTAATAAAGCGAAGGAAAACCTTTTCAAAATTTCAATAACCTATAACATTTGATTGCTTTTTTGTGCATTTCGTCTTGCCATTCCCACCTACGTGCTCCGGCACAACTATAAACGGATGCCAATATGGGATACCAAACAAAAGCAACACAACAAAAAAAAACACTGAAAGCACCTTTCGCTTTTCCGTGTCGCCATTCTTTGGGCTTGATTTATTTCTATTATTTTCGTCTCATTGTTTCCCAGCAGCCGCACCCCTCGGGTGCTTTACGAGTGTCGGGCCTTGTTTTCCGGGGCGGTGGCATTTTCTGCTTACGGGTTTGCGCCACATCTCGAACGTCTTCACACGTCGGAAGCTTTACGGTGGGAGCAGATACACTCGTCGCCTTAGCTACTGCGATATCTTCGGCCGGTAAAAGGAATACTTGATCGCAAAACCATCCCCAGCGGGGGCGGGTGGAGAAGCCGGAACCGGATCCTACACACAGCTCCGAACGTGCGGGGATATTGTGATATAGGCAGACGACGGGAGGAAGCCCTGTCCGGGCTCGTTCCAGCGATATTGTCCAGCGATGGTCACTTGAAGTAGATGAAGTTTTTCACCACCTACTCCTAAGGTAATGGTGTGAGCGAGAGTGAGGATAGCAGAGAGAGAGAGAGAAGGAGCGAGAGTACAAGAGACAGAGTGAGAAACTCTTCGGCACTCAAAATGGCCCATTGGCTCAGAATGGTGCCAAACGACCAGCCAGAAGGGAAGAATATCATCTTACCTCGTCTCACCCGTCCACTGGTCGTTCTATTGCACTGCAGCAGATCCCGGGATCGGAAAAGGGATCGGTTCGTTTGGTTCGTAATGTTTGTACTTTATTTTCTGCTTCTGCATTTCATCGCACGTCGTCCCGGTGTTTTGGGACGTTGGGTATGTGTGTATTGATGTTGTTTTTGTGTGTGGAAACGAGACGAAAGCTAGGAAAATGGTTGCAGTTCCACCAGCGCGGTGGGATTCCAGCAGCGCAACGCCGACACAAACGAAAAAACGACACACAAATCTGAACAATTCATAGAAATATAGAGGCAAATGGTAAATGTTGCGAAGTACCGATGGTACAGATAGTGGCAGCGGCAGCGTTACCTGTGCTTTTATTTCACCACCTTCCGCATGGGCCGGAAGCAATGAATTGTGTTTATCATGCCGCTTTGCTCCGTCTTTCTCGCCGGGAGGAAGTAGTGGTAGTAAATTTTAATTTAATTTAATCACAAAAGCTTTTCAATTCGCTTCGAAAATGCAGCTGCAGTAGCTCGTGATTGAGATAAATTTGTAAGCGAAGTCTTTTATTTCATAAATAATGACTACAATGGTGCTTCAGCCTTGGGAGAACGAATGATGCTCCGTTTAATACAATTTCTGCGCTTGTTATCTTCGCTAGAGCGTCTATCGAGAGCGCCTTTTAAGGTTGTGTTTTGTCTTCGCTTCTCCAATTGCATCCTTGAGCGACAGATTTGTCAACAATTTTACTCGAATCGCACGGCGGCGGGCCTCGAGGCGTCGCTTATCTTGGGCCGGGAATATTGTTTTCCCATCGTTCGTCTATCGGGTGGCATGCTCGATACGGGAAGGAATGAAGCACTCAATCACATTCCTTAAAAACAGGCGAATCGATTGACAAAGCAAACATCTTAGCAAGCGGTAGGACGGTGCTCGTGCACGCCGTGTTGACATTGGCAACCTTCATCAGGTTTTGTTTTAGAGAAAGAATAACTGAAACTCGTGCGATCGTTTCTTTGTGTTGAGAGCTGCTAGTGTAAGGATTCAGCGGCTAGAGAGCGACTTGCACTACTAATGCCACGTAGGATAAGGAAAATCATACCAAAAAAGAAAAACAAAAACGTGAATAAACGAGAGGATGAAATGAATGACATTTGCCTCCGCCTTTCCGAAGCCGGGAAAGGATGCCCAAAACTCTTCATCCCAGCTGGCAAATGGCTTCATACCGAGAGAAAACTGGAAGCCGAGAAATTCGACCGTCAATCTTCACTTCGTTATCTTTGCTGAGGCAAAATATCTTTTCACACAATTTATGCACAATATCCTCCTCTGTTACCGCCAGAGGTCATCGTTTTGCCATCGTCAACCCGTACGTGTTTGACTGGGGGGGAAGGATTTTTTTTTATGCCAACCACCCAACCAAAACCCATTCGGGGTTCGAGATTTGGCATGGTTGAGCAAGTGGCTTCACCTGCCGGACCGGAAACGACCACTGCAGCCGGTATTGTTTGCGCTTCCCAAAATCTTCACCGATGCTATTTACTGTGAATAACATTGCCGGTCGTCTTGCACCATTCTTACAGCACGGTGTGGCACGAAAACGGATAAAAAGTGGTTTACCCTGCAGCGAGAAACGAAAACTCCTTACCAGTAAGAACACTGCAACGTTTGCTCGTGCCCCGGTGAAGGGTTGAAGCGCTTGAATGTTGATTGTTTTAGAGAGATTTTTGTTTTCCCCGTCTTGTCCCTGATTTGTAGTCAGCATGCA
The DNA here is from genome assembly GCA_000473445.2 of Anopheles farauti. Lineage (NCBI taxonomy): Eukaryota > Metazoa > Arthropoda > Insecta > Diptera > Culicidae > Anopheles > Anopheles farauti. The sequence continues at coordinate 1,260,913 of KI915048.1, forward strand.
CCGCTGGAAGGCAGATTTAACACCTTACCGGAGTCAGCCCGGTGCGCCTTCGGGCTGTGTGAGCATGGTAATTGAATTTATCAGCAAAACCGCTACCACTAGAAGCTGCTGCCTTGGCCGGAGGGAACAAGGTGTGAGGAAAAGACGTGTGAGTCCGTTTGCGCTGCCTGCCCTTGACTGATGGACGGAAAAGAAGAGCTCCAGCCATCACCATATGTGCAGTGCATTTGGGCAATCTGTCGAGCGCAAAGCGTGTGGAACCCGTGTGCCCGGTGTATGAACTCGCTCGGAAAATTTATGACTGCCCGAAGAGTGCCTGTGGAACATAACGCTCGTGGAAGGTTGCATAAACTGCGACAAGCGAATGGTGATGCTTAACTTGCAGCGAAACAAACTGTTTATCGACTTCCCGGAGGAGAGCGGAGAGATGGATTTGATATCAAGCGATCTTTTGTTCCATCCCAGCTAGAGTGAAGGTCTTGATCTGAATAAGTTACGATGGTACAAACAATGAGAAAATAATGTATAAAAATCAGATAAATAGGAAACGTTCAGGAATATAGGAGCAATCTGAAGTCAACGATTAAGCCGAAGTTGATTCATTGGCATGTTTATTACGCATAAAAGTATCAATAAAGCATTACGAACCAATCTTTCTTTTCAAAAAAATTAATCGATTCCGCACGTTGGTTTTGCTCGTCCCGTGGAAATAAGCCCCGGAATTAACGCAGTCCACGAAAACAAAAACTACGTGTATCCTGGACAAATATTGGCAACTACCGGCACACCGGGTTACTATGACGCACACGGCGACATGGTTCGCAATTTATGTAACGACTCTGTTTCCATGGACCCGTCGGCTCACGGGGTCGGGAGCTGGTGTTTAATGATTCCATCCCATTTCGTGCGCTTGTTAATATCGTTGATGTTTGAACCGATTAAATAGCATCCTATTACACGGTTCCTTTTAATTGTTTACACTGAACCGAACCGTTTGCTTCGCCTTCATAAAAGCGTTGTCGCCGCGCGCCGCGTGGTGTCTCTTTTTCTTTGCCCTTTGGTTTCGAGAGAGCAAAAAAACTCCACGTGCTGGTCCGCAAGCGACCGCAAGACGCAGAACCCGAGGGGTCCGGTTGGTGTTGGAGCGCTTCAAGATTCGGCCGCACACGGATCGGCATTTCGTTTGCTAATTAGCTCTGTAAACACGTAATCACTGGTTCCTATGGAAGCTAGCACTTCCGGCGCGAGAAAATGACCCTAGATTATTGGCGAGCAGTCGGCGTGCCGGCGAGACGTTCGGGAGGTTCGGGAATCGTTTCAATCGACGCCATTCGATTTGGCCGGAAACGAAAGCCAACAAACGGGCGTAACATGGTGGAACTACTGAACGCTGTTAATTGAAAAGCAAGTGAGTTTTTCCTTCCCAGTGAACAGCGGGGGGGGGGGGGGTGGAGAACGAAAGAAGCTTCCCTAGCTTCCTCCTGGCAGAGCATCAATACGAAGGGGGAAAGTATACGCAATACGGCAACTGGAAGCACGCGCCAACCCGAAACGTCGCAATCGTAAATGGGAAAATATGATTCGCATAAAATTAACCATCAACCGCAGTAAAATGTTAATGTTTATAAAGTTGTCAGACGTTTCCAAAGCGCTGGACCGGTCTCGCGCAGCTGGTGTTCGCGCGTTCGCGAAGTTCGCCAACGTTTCCCAGCGTACCATGGGGATGGCCCCTTTTTTAGTATGTCCTTCCATTTTTTACACTTTTCTGTAGTTGCTTTGATTACTGGTTTGATAGTTCAAACCGGCTTTGGGAACGCTTCCAGTTTGAAATTGGACGCTTCCAGTTGGAAAGCGGTAAATCAGGCTTCGACACACCAATTCGACAAGGGTTGGCGAAGCTGTCTCCGTTTTCGATAACGATAATGATCGTTGGTAAACCGCCGGTTAGTTCGTGAGTTGGACAGACATATCCTAAAAACGAGAGGAAGACGCGTGAAAATGAAGTTGATATTGGTATTCGCATCGAGCGGTTGTGTTTTGCTTGAAAACAATGACCACCAAACTGTTCACCATGGGTGGCGGTGATAAATTCTTCGTTTAAAAAAGCCACATATACGATTGTTTACATAAACTCCTCACACAATAAGTTTTGCTCACGGGCAGCGTTTTCTTAATCCGATCGATTTAATAACACTTGCTACAGCTTTCTTCACAACAGCTTACCGGCGTGAACACAACATTAACAGCCACGATTAGCATCACCTGGTTTCATATTTATTGAATGCATGCTGTGTCGGACAAAGCCGTTGTAGTTTATTCTCCCGTAAGGGCGACCGCTCCACGAGCTTCTTGAACAAAATCGAGTGGCAAAGGTGTTGTTTCTGTAGCCGATGCCAGGTGCTAGCTGTAATTTGCAGCAATTATCCCAACTGAAACAAAAGGAGGCCATCGATTAATGAAACAAGATAAGATTGGTTTCTTGGAAGTGTGGATCCTCGCCCGAAAGGAGGTAGCTTTGTTCGGAATGGAAATGGAACCCGGCCGTCCCCGTGTGCCGGGGATCCGTGCGTGGTGGATCCATATCCGTAACCTCTTAATGGAACCGCACTGCTCTTAACCCTGAAACAACCGGCGGCATTTGCCCCGATTTGCTGCAACCCTTAGCCTGCTGATAGGAGTATTTTCATGTTACAGTCTCCAACCGGTCAAGGGATTATGTTTCAGCCAGCACACTGTCTGTTAAGCGCAGGTGCCTTCCCTTTGGAACGCAAAACCCGCACTCGGTGTGAAGATAAATGGATTTATCGGTGTCTGATTGAAAACCAAACACTCTCGAGTTCGCTACCCGGTACGTGGTTCGCTTCCGTGCCTATCGACGTCCAACGGAACGATGGCTCGGCCCTTCGGGGCCAAGTAATTGACGACCACACCGACTGCACGCAAATACATGGATCGATTAATTTCTGCCATTGTAATACGATCAACATTTTGGGCCGGCATGGGTGCTGGCGCTTGTTACGTGTGTTGCTAATTTCATTAAATTGTTCTTGCGGACAGCGTCCGTCGGCGTTTTTCGGTGTGGTGCTCGGCGTGGTGCTCACCGCACCGTTTATGGTGGCTAGGCGATTAGATTTTAGCCAGAATTGGTCATAGAAACTCGAGAAATAGCTTGTGTGAAGTTTAATGTTTCATTGGATTTATGTTATATTTTAATTCGAGTGCGATTAATTTACAGCGCATTGATGATTATTTTTTGTTTTCAATCTTTAATTTTCTTCTCTATGTTGTGTTGAGAAAAACAAGCATCGAAAGATCGGTATGACATAAACGAAATAAAATCAACGAGCCGAATCGTTATTCCAACTCGTTAAGACAATCACAATTCGTTTCGGTATGTGCCGGAATGCGATCAAATTAATCCTTACCAGCGACAATCCTCACTAACCATTTCGCGACCATCGCTCGGTGACGATGCTTATCACAGCAAGCATTGTTTGCTTTTTTGTCGACGAACAAAGTGAAGGAATTTTGGCACCGGAATGCGTATCCATTCATTGGCGAATCTTGCTCAAAAGACGAACGGCTACAGTCGCGAAACGACGTGGAGAGTATTGTGAGAGTGAGACAATCATCAAAGCGCTTGCGCGTTGAGAATGAGTGCCTCGTTTCGTTTGGGGAAAGTTGCTACGAAATGCTTCGAAAAAGTTTCGAACCGCTTGAAATCGCTCAAGGGCGCGCTAGTTTGGGAAGGTCAGTTTTATTAGTCCTAAGAAATGGGGTTAGCAGGTATGTTGGGATTACTCGGTAAGCTTTATTAAATATTCATCCATTGCAGCTGGATTTAGACACGAGCGATATCACATACTACTCAAAATAAATTTCATCATGGTTAGGCATGTGCATATAATGTTTCATTTGAAATGTGCATAAAATTATTTTTTGAACAATCTAATGTGTGCGAACAAATGAATAAAAATATCGAATAAATATAAAAGAGACTCAATATCGTCGAGTAGAGTAACAAATCAAATCATTCTGTTAGGAATACCGTTTAGAACTATTTTTTTAAATACTAAAATTGTTTCCTGTTTCTTATTACAAAGTGATCATAACACTAACTGTTACTCTGCATCACCGTTACGATCAAACAATAGGACATATTTCACTACAGTTTCCCCACTTTCTAAGCTTCTTGTCGTCACTCGGAGAGGAGTTTCTCTTGTATAGTTGCCAAACATAGAAAACCTAACGTTTCTCTGAGAACCATCAGGATCCATTCGGCTTTTGCTTCGTTTCCTGCCAGCTCTCTCATCAACCGTTCGCTGTTGTTTGTCGTACGAAAAATAACAACAACAAAACACACAATTTCCAGCTTCGGGTCGAGCAGAAATCACGCAACGGTTTGCGAATCGTTGTTGCCTCTGCCGGACCCGAACGGGGCCCATAACTAGGCCAACACGGTCAGTACGTCTCGAACGGTGTGCCGCAGAAAACGTGCCCGTGATCATCCCGTAAGCGGTTGTGGAAAAACGCGCGCAGTGACGCCTCGTTGTTTCGCCGTGGTCGAATATTAACATGGTGCGAAACTTTTAAGGCAAAAACGGAAACTCGATGGAGACGCCTGGTGGTGCTTGCGTGTGAAACTACGCTCTATGACCTCTAACACCGCAACCCAGCTCGCGTACGTGTCGTGACCGTGGTAAGCATAACACAGAAACCAAACCAACGCAAAAAGGAGAAAAGAAAACAAGTGTTGCCGATCGATCGGGCACTGAAACGCCCAAAAGTGTACGATTCCGAAGCCGGTCTCCGTCCGGTGGACGAAAACCGAAACGATACAATTTTGCAGACAGCAGACAGACGCCCTTATCAAATCCGCGAAACGGAGGATGTTTCATGCAAGGCGGTCGTGAAGGTGTACCTGTTTATGTGTGAGTGTGGGTGTGTGAGTTTGCGTGCGTGTGTGTTTGAGTGTGATTGTTTGCTGGAATTCGAAATAGTAGTATTGTGTTTCACCACCGAAGTGAAAAGCGGCATCGTGACCGGGAAGGCGGGGAGCGTTTCAACATTTCCAACAAAGTGAAAGGTTTGTGGCCACAGTTTTCAATGCGAATTAAATGCACAACTGCAGACGAAAGGCGGCTCGAAGGCGGGTGTGCTCGTTAGCACAAAACTCGAGCCCAAGGCTTCACAATCAATAAGGCTTTGCGGAAAGCCGAATGCAAAAGTTCACGTAACAGTGTGTTTGATTCCAAAATCTCCTAAAGTGGTTCCGGATAATGCTAGGATTGATGCGTTTCGTGCGAACGTGAGGTTGTGCCATCGTGACGTAATGCGCACGTGTGTATGTGTGTGTATGTGTGTGCTTGTGGCCGTGTCAGGACCAGAACTGTGTGCTTTCTTGTTTGAAAGTAAGTGAAACTTTTCGAAGCATCTTTCATCACACGTCGTAGGAGGAGGCAGACCAAATGGTTCTACTTTTCTGTCGGGAACAAAGTTTCGACTCACCTTGACAAGAGATGATAGTCCCGCTCCGGGTGTCTCTTCGCTTTCCCCGCATCCGCACCAGCCGGCTTTTGGGTAGAAAGTTTTCGTCACCGAAGCGACATTCCAACTGTCCAACACACATTTGCAGTCGGGCACATTGCTGGTGTCACTCACATGACGACAACCATTAAACCCACGCGACAGGTTCTTGAGGTGAAAATAGGAAATAGCCATCCCCGGTCCGGTTCGACCTTTCTGCTACCTCGATCGCAACCACTCGCAAATCGCCCGGCCCGGGGATAATCATTCCATTCGACAGAGGATCCGGTGGATTGCGGGTCTCTTACTACTATTTGCATGCCTTCGGGGTTTCAAACAAGACCTCACCGGGACCTTCCCCTCCAGCCAACCGTTGTTTTGACGGTCGCATGCTCAACTCCGGGCTCGGGGTTTGGTTGAAGTTTAACACCGTGCTAGTGATTCGCCTGGCAAATTGATACAACCCTTTGCTGTCTTTTCACACACCGGTGCCCTCCCTGCCTGTCCTGGTGGCCTTTCAGCCTGTGCCTGTCATAAACATACCGTGTGCAATTTTATGCTAAATAACTTGGTACCTTCGGCTCGGCTTCATATCTCTATCGTGCTGAACCAGCTTAGGCTACCTTGGCTAAGTGCTCGTGCCGTAAAGGGACCAAGGCGGAAGGTAAAGTCATAGGCCATAGCTCGTCAGGCGACGAGAGAGTAACACACAGAGATCGTGTTTGTGGGTCACTTTTATTGGCACGACACACACACACACTCACATGTACGAGAGTGGCATCATGTGCGATGTGGTTAGGTTTTTTTATTTTGCTTTTCAAACAAGCACGTTGCACGACCTACATAGAGGATCAGAATGGATACAGAATTTTCTAACCACGTAAAATCGATAATCAAAAATCACCGACGATTTCGAATCAACAAGTTTGTTAAGGAATTGAAATTTAAAAAAAAATCACACGTGATAAGATTTATTTTACACAAGTGCTATGTTTTTGAAAAATACGTTAGATTTGAAAATAGACTATTACGTATTTACTATGGTATTTTGATAAAAATGGTTTAGGTAGCGTTTACTGATCGTATCGAAATATCACAAGAAATGAGTTGGTTTGAAGTAAAGTTGACTTTGTTTGATTGTTCAAATGTTCAAACTATGATTATTTCATTTTTAGTATTTTTCCTTCAATAACATCGTTTGAGTAGATCACTGTGCTTCCGACCATCCGCCGGTCTCAGGTGTCCGGAAGTGCTACAACCAGGTCTTGACAGCTCAAATGAAGCAATATCGTCTAAATGCAGCTGCTTGACCTACACAGAAACCGGAGGATTGTTTACTTAACGCCCGGGCTCGGTCAAGGGTATTGACATATGCACAACCGTTCGTACGTGTGTGCGTGTTTATGTGTGGTTCTCTCTGGTCAAGCAAAGATACCCGGATAGCTTCAACTGCACATCCGGGGTGTATCTCAAATTTACATACACCACCATGCTGATGCCGTCGAAACGGGCTTCCCTGTTTGAGAAAATCGATACCATTACCTACAGCCAATGGATGCGAACGTGTCCGAACCACATGGGCTGCATTGCCGGACGAGTAATCCGCCGTTTGGTCTGAACATTTCGTGCCGGTAGAATGATTCTTTGCTGTAAGTGTTGCCACTTTAAGATCGTCGCTTGAGCGGGAAGGTCGTACGGGAGGAAAGCTGACGTCTGCTTAGAACACACCGAACAACTGATACTGTAACACGATAATATTCAAATTTCGGAGCGTACATTCCATCGGCTGGCAAAAGACAGCTTTGTGTAGGCATTTGTTGCGGAACTCACCCCCAGAAAGCTCACAATACGAGAGGGAACAGCGAAAAGGAAGGAGGATGGAAGAAGCGAGTGAACGCAGGAACGCATAAGAGATGGATTAAAAGAGATAGGAGTAGCGCTTATTGCTGCTCCTCTTGACGCCTTCACGGAAGTGCACGGAAAAGAGTACCGAAAGTATGGGCTCAAGCTTTGGAGCCGTTTACTGGAAAAATGTATATGTAGTGGGATTTGAAAAGCTGTTGGCATTAGTAATGGTTCATTAGCCGATGATGTTAGGAGGAGCGTTGTTTGCTCTTTCGTTTTCCTCCTTACCTCTCTCTTTCTCTTTCACTTGTCCTACAGTGAGCTTAAAACCATTCCAATGAACTTACGCTTGCCGCATCTAACATCGAGAGGATTTGAGACATTTTTATCTGTTATTTTGGATTGGCCGTTCGGTACCGTTGCCGCTCGCATTGGTTGGCCAAACCGAACCAAACCTCGCCGCTATTGTGACACCAATTTGACTTTATCACGTTCGTTGATCTGTAAGTGTGTGTGTGTGTGCGTTATTCGAGCGAAAAGTTATTACGAAGCCGTATTCTAATTTGCATACCGCTCGTCGTGGTAGGTAGTAACATTTAGCAGCGGAAATCTGTAGTGGTATTTCTTTCGAAAATAAATACCAACTTGCTATGCTTGGTGGTGGAATAGCGAGCAGTTGAAAATCAATGCCCATTTAGCTTCTAAAATGGTGTTCATTATTCAACCTCCCCTCACTTATTCTTCAAATTTGTGTGTATTGTCTTTCTTGGGAATTGAAACGTTTTTGGAATATTCCGACAAATTTCATGGGAAATACATGAAGGATGCTGGTGTGTTAAACATTTTCCATTGCGGGGTTTTGTAATATACGCGTGAAATAAGCCATGCCAGAAAGGGTGGAAAAAATGAAACTCTATCGTAAGCCAAAGATGAAAGCTTTCGTTTGAACTAGAACCATGCAAATGCCGATTGCAGCAAATCTCGAATGGTTTATCGAGCTAAGCCGGCTGCATTATTTGGGTTCGGTGTTGTTTTGACTTATTTCTGCTCATCGCACTGTCAGAAAAAGGGGTTTGGGATTGAAAATTCAAAGACTCACGCACATACACCCCCACCTTAATCCTGCCCATTATCATGGCGTTCGCTAGTACGGTTGCCCTTTTCCATCTCACGATCCGGAAACCGGAAACAGCACCGGAAACGATGGAAAACGTCATGGAGCAGGCAGGCAACGTGAACTGAAACCCCACAGTTTCAGTTCGGTCGCAGTCTCGCCAGCCTCTCTTTTTTCGTTTTGAGTTTGTTTATTTTGTTTTGTAAGAAGGTTCAGCGCGATAAAAAGCGAGAACGGATTTCTGGTTCACAAATTCTCGCGCGCACACACATACACACACAATACAAATGATGAAACACGACCTCGAAACCGGGAAGCCTGAATGGGATAGCGTCCGTGGAATTTAATTAAACTTCCAAATGTGAGACTATACGGTGGTGCCGGCCGCGGGAACAATGACGCTAGTCGTTTTGCATCCGTGACCGTGTCCAAACGGGGACCGGAAATGTACTCGTATTTTGCGAGTATTTCTGTGATTTAGGTTTTTTGTTTTCAGCCTGATTTACGAAGCTTCTATTAAGCAGCTTCGTGTCTGCTTTGGCGTGGAGTGTAGATATCGATTTAAGGTCTTTTAAGCATTTGTTGAATACGGAAATGAATTCGTTCAAATAACGCTTTTCTTGGGAATCTTCAGAACGGTATATGAAATCTTCCTCCTCTTTTGAAAAATAAAATAGATCTTGGATGATTGAACAATATGTTAAAGCTTTCCTTTTGCCTTGTTTCCATTTTGATTTAAATTGTTTGAATAAAAAAACCCAAACCATGGATTCATAACAAACTATCCTAATTTTAGCTCCCGAAAAATTTCAAATTATGCTTCGACACCACTTAAACCGTCACTTCAACGGACAAGCAACCGTCAATCATGCTTATATAGGATTAATATGCACTTTAACGTCATCAATCGTCAAAACTATCAAAATCAGTGAGCTGTGGGCTAAAAGTTATACGGCTTGTGCTTGAAGGGGATAGAAAATGGAAAAAAGATCAATCCACAAATCTCTCCCACTTCAAATCAAAACGGTCGATGTTGGATGACATTTGCAGCAGCAACCAGGGTAAGGAAAATCCACCCATCAAACGCTCGAACTCGAACTCGAGCTGAACTTGTTATAAATTGTGTCATCATTAGTGCCAATCAATCAAGTGATTTCACAGAAATCAGTGAAGCGATAAAAGAGGAAAATCACAAGAGCAAAAAATAAATCACACACAAACACACCGAATGGAGCAAATACATGAAAAAAATGCTATGCAGAAACATAATGTCAATGCGAGCGCCAGAAACATGGTACCGAAATGTGGGCTGCTTTCGCTTTATTATCGGGCATTTCAGCGACGAAGCGCATGTCAGTATCAGCTTGCCAGAGCACGCCGTACGTCCCGGGTCTAAAAATAAAACGTTCCAAAACGATTCGGAGATACCCTGGCTGGTGGGAGAGATGTAGGAGGAGATGGAAAAAAATCAGTCACACCTCACTGGCAATGAGCCACCCCGCGGGGACCACGAAGGGTAGGCGCTTTTCATCAAACATGCTGCCCCTTCTCCATTGTTGCTGCACCCGTAAAAACCTGCCGCATGTGGTTACGGATTTTTAATGTGGTTATTTCAAATTTCCGGCTTTCCCGTGTCGCTGTGTGTGAGTCCTCCTTCGAAACAATGTTTTGACGCGCTTTTTGGATGATGTGCGCGGAAAAAACATCAACTTATAATCCTTGCCAGGTCAGTTCGGGAGTGGGTTTTTTGTGTACCACGGTTGGATAAAACTGACAGAAAAAAGAGCTTTTATGATTTTGTGTTTTTTTTTCAAGCGAGAAAAAATCGTTGCCCGCGTGCACGCTGGACGTTGTTCTGGTTCGGTTGGCCGGTTGACGGGTCGTTGAGCAAGCGTTGCTTGATCGCAGTAGGCCAGCCATCACTTATACCGAAGTGTGTAGAGAACAGAAGTGAAGTGTGCGGGAGAGGAAATTAATTTAAACCCGTTCGCAAACTTTTTCACCTCAAAATCAGATGGTGGTTTGTATGTTATAATTTATGTCCAAGAGATCCATGTTCTCGTACCTCTTTCCACTTGACTAGCTCAAGCGACATTGCTTAGGAAGTAGTGATTTAGAGGTGATTTATGAGAACGCGTACCGGTTCCACTCGAGTGTGGAGAATTTCAAACATCTCAAACATACGTGTTTTTTTTGCATCGTTAAGCCTTGCGATACAATTCGGTAAACGTTGGTTCCATTGCCGAAAAAAGGCATTAGAATTATGGCGTGTAATGTCACCTCCATTAAATCCCTTGTTGTTGCGGGTTGTTAAGCGGCATTCCTTTCCCACTTTGCAGCAGAAACATTGATACCGAAATGAGGTATAGAATTAAATATCTCTACACCGCCCGCGTCGATCTTATTACGCGTCGTGCAAGAAAGACGCAGGAAACCCAAAGCAACCACCGGATATGGACACCGTTTTCCGGTTCCGTAAGCACTCATCAAAGCGCCTCCCGAAACTCCCCGACCGGCCGCGCGGCCATTGTTTCCCGCTTACTTTGTGAGCATGATTGCAGCAGCCCGAAACTGGCGTGTTCCGCTTCAGGATTTTCCACGCCAGACGCAGAATAAAAACACAATACTGTTACACACACATACTCACTCGAACTCGAAAACCGTGTGAGCATAAAACCCCCGGTGAATTATGTTTTCCGTTTCGGGGGATTAGGCAAAAACGGGCTGGAAGTGCGTACGTTTGTTCCCAGTCTCCCAGGTTAACCCAGCACGGTAAACGACCGTCAAGAGCGTCGACCATCATAATCATCGCCAAAAACCTCTCCCCGTCGTCGACATTGTTTCGAGAGATTTTCCAACCCGAAAAGCGTGCAGCTTTTCGCGAGTGGTTGCTTTCCGCGCACATACACACACTTACGACGTTCGGGGTCGTAAATTACGAAACGGGGTGCGATCAACACAACCCACACGCGCGCACACATACGCATCCCTCACTGCGGTCGGGATGATATTGAACACTTTTATGGCCACCGTCGCCACTCGTCAAGCACCGTGGTTCATTGCGGTGCGCTTCACTGCTGCGTACTTCACTGCCTCAAGTTTGTGTGTAATTTATCTTGCGTGTAATCTCACCATCCATTGCGGGCATTTAATGTTCGCACGCTTTATATGGTCAGGCGGGATGGGTTTTAAGAAGCTTGTTATGCTTGTCTTTTATTCTTGGGTAAGCAATACTTCGCGGGATGGTTCCGTGGCAGTTGAAACAATGTCACGATTTTCGCTTAAAGTACAGTTTTCTCGAGAAAAGTTGCTACATTAAGAGTGAAAGCTATTTATCGCCACCAAACTCACATCAACTAGCTATACTTGTACAATTGATTGTATGTAATTATTATGTTATGATAACCATATAAAGTAATCTATCAGTATGTGGCAATAAAGTGAAATGAAGATAAATCAATAGGGCATTATTTTGTTTTAAAAAAGCTTAGCTAAGTGCTGAATGATTTTACTAAGCATAAAATGAAGAATTTAAAATTTTTATAATTCACAAGTATATTTATAGAGTAGGAATAATTATTATCAAAAAAGTGAACTTAAACGGACTACAAATTAAAAGTGGTAGCTTGAAATGAAATCAATTTATGATTAAAGAATTGTCATTTTGGATTATTTAGATGATAAATTGGATCAAATGCACTGTAAATTGGAATCAAAATTTTATAAATAGCTAAAAAACAAATGGAGTGAGCATATTTCACTTGTGTTGTTCGAACGACCATTTCTCGAAATAAATTTAAATGCTTTTTACTTGGTCAATATTAATGGTATCAATTTTAATTGATAGATCCAGCAGGTTTTAAAAATAATAACGACTTAGCGACTAGTTCATTGTATCTCGTAATAATTCACGAAACATAATTAATTTACCTTCCGGGGCTCCCGTTAGTGAATTGCGTTTAATTAAAATGTTGCCGATCGTAACGATCCATCGGTAGAGGCAAGCAACCGAAATCAATGCCCATCTGTTGCTCGCTTAAATTAATTTCCCAATAATTGATCAAAGTAATAAGTGCGGCGGGACAAACAGGCCCAGAAAACGGAGCGCGCTCGGAGGCGAAAGTGTTGAGTTACGTCTTTCAAACGCCAGAGGCCCACCATTCGTCAATAGAAGAACCAAACCATCGCTCAAACCACTCACTCTCGTTTTTGGGCCACCACTGGCCGGGCCCGGGAACGAAAGTTCAACGCAAATAAGCACCTTTAAAATTTCGGGGAAAAGTTTCCTCCAACGTCTGGGAGCACGGTGCCCAACAAGGGTTTGTTGTTACAAACTGGACCAAGGCGCAAAGAATATCGGGGGAATGCGATGGGAGGGAGACGAAACAGAAGCTTTTCATAATTAATCACTAATCAACACTTTATTTGCCCAGCGTACTCGCTGCTCGCAGCTCGCAGTCAGCCCCCCGGTTGCCCATGCTGAAGCCAATTCCAAGCGCGCGCCAAGAACTGGTGATGGGGTTCAATTAGGATATTGAGGATGGCGCACCAATCCCCGTTCCGGTTGGGTGAGGCCGCAACGTACAAACCCGCTGCTCCTCCCGATCGGTCAGAAGGAGAGCATTTTGAGCCATGTCATCATCGTGGGTACGGCGAACGATGGGAGCCAAGTTTCACTTTACACTCAATTAATCTTACAGCTGAAACTTTGACCTGACCTGCCTGAGGGAGAGGGTAAGAGCAGGAGAATGAAAAAGTGAGCGAAAGAACGCGTAAGTTTGTTAGAACAAATAAGAACGTTTGGTCAGCTTTAACTCGTTCGGCGTTGGAATCTTATTAGTCAAATCAGGGATGATGGTCGTTTGAAACTCCCGACGGAACGGACCACCTTCTGGGGGCTTGGATACTTTCGGATGCAGTTGATTGATAGCCGACACTGACGGCGTGTCGATTTATTACTGCTCCAACTGGTGGCCATTTTGTGCTGATTGATTGATGACGATTTGCCAACACATAGGCAGGCAGAAGTACGCACCAACGTTTGCTCGTTTGCTAGCTAATCCGGGGCTAAGGAGATGGGTAGGGAATGTCAACACGGTCACAGATCGACTGAATTCCCGGATCAATTAAATAGCCCATATTCGCTGCACGTGCTTGGTGACTGTGTGTGAGAGGGCCCGTGGGCTACGGGCGCTTTGTCAACGGGAGGCAATTTCCGGCGTTCGCTAATTTCCTGTCAATGTCTTTGATGGGTCCAATTTCGAGAACCGGATCGAGCCGAGTTTCCGGATCCTTTTCTCGGTCAACCTCGGTCGACCGTCCGCGTCCCTGGACCGGGACCGGGGTTGGAACAGGAACGAGCATAAATTTCCGGAACGATCGACCGTGCGCCACGAGACAAAGGGTCCTTCTTCGTAACGCTTTTCAAAAGAAGCTCGGTGGTCCTCGGGCTAGAAATTGAGCGCACACCGTAAACACGACGATTTCAATGCCTGGGCCAGCCCACAAACACACACGAGGAGGTTGAAAAAATATGACATAGAACCGATGTGTGTGTGTGTGTGTCGCTCCCACCCGGACAGGAGGAGGACCGTAGGACAACACAAAACCCAACTTCCTTTCTCCTTGGTGATGGTGGGCGAGCCGAATGTGACCGTTCTGTTCCCGTGCGCACGGGGAAAAAAGGACATGCGGTTGTTTCTGGTTGACCAGAGAAGCTCGGTTCACCCTCTCGCCGCCTGGTTGACAGTCCATGTTGCGGTTGCGGTGGGTTGTGTTTTGCGATCGCATCTCTTTCCGCACGTGAGACGAACATTTTATTTTGCTCCCTTTCCCGCACGCCACTCCTGTCCTCCCCCTTCGCTTTTGTGCTTTGTGTGGTCAGGATAACCGACGCGTTCACCTCAGTCACATAAATATTTGCCTCAACTCACCGCACCAGGGGCTTAGATAAAGTTTTGTTTCATGAGTGGCGATTTTTGTGCACCTTGTGCTGGTAGGTGGCACTATGCTTCGGTGAAAGGCAAACATGATTTTGATTGCCTATTTTTGTGTGCGGCAGTGATCCTCGTTTCACCGCACGAACACAAGCACGCGATAAAATGTGCAAAAGGGGTTCGGCGCAAGCCAAAAGTCCGCTAGCGCTCTCAAATTGTAATAAAAATAAAACGGAAGCACGTGAAATTTAAGCTTCCGCAGCACGTGTGAGTGTGTGAGCGTGAGTGTGTGTGTATGGAAAAAAGGAAATCGGAAGCAATAAGGTGCGAACGAAGTGTACGATACGCTCATTCGGTATTCATTCGGTACTTCCTCTTCCTCCCTGAAGGCATTCGTACCGTGGTGTTGAAAAACCGCGGTCGTACGTGTGTGTGTGTGTGTGTGCGTGTGTCTGACGCACCGAAGACGTTCGCCGGTTCTTCCGCCGCATAGGAAAACGTTCGCTGCCGGCTCGTCGCTGGAAGCAACTCACAATCCAGTTTTATCCAATGAATGTGAATAGAAAATTACTCGAAATCAATTTCCAATCCGATGAAACCGGTGGCTATTACTGGAGCGGTGGAGAGGCCCATGATGCTGTGGATGACGTTAGAAGCGAAAGTTTGCCGAGAGGATCATCGTCATAATCCAGCCCCTGGTAACCGGCGCACAAAAGCGCATGATGCTGTCAAAGGGACGGAAAGTCGGAGATGAAAATTAGTTCCTTTTGAAATCGTGGAGATTTCGAGGCAACGGTCCTTGGGAAGTGGCATGGGATCTATTGCCTGCGCTAGCGATTTTCCAATCGAACAAATCGATCGCTATCGATACGCTATAACAATGAATATTTGCTGACAGTGCTGCCGGAGCACCGAAGTAACGCTGCCGTTAAAGCTGTTTATTTAAATGCAATGGATTTAGATGCGCTCGGTTGGCTCGCCGGATGGGAAGCACACTCACGTGAGAAGCGAGGCGCAGTATGTAAACGTTTGCTTTGCCCGCAGCAATTATGTGCCTGGGTAAATGATGTTCGTTTTGCTTTGGGATTAATGATCGTTACTTCCGGCGTTTGCTGGAATGTGCGAAGGAAATATGATTACATTTTCCGATGATGATTATTGTTACAAGCAGGTGAATTCAAGGAACCGTCTTAGCAACATTTGCTTCAATTGTGATTGTTTGAGGTTTCGAATCAACGTAATTGTGTGCCGGAATGCGATGAAATTTGTTAAGTTAATATTAACAACTTTGATTATTGCATCTGGAATTCTTGGACAAACGATCAAACAGATTTCTGTTAAACCTTTAAGCTCTAGTACAGAATACTAGACGTTTTAAAGTGATAATGATGAGTAAATATTTCCTATCGAACCTCTTAAAGAACATTTGCACACCAAGATACAAATTGTCAAAAATGTTAAAAATCTATCTTTTAACTATTTGTTTGTAAAGATGACAATAAGGCGTGATTTAAATTGTTAAAATGTGTCCATATTTTCGATTAATTTTTGAAATTATAAAAAAACTCATCTTCAACATTAAATATTACAACCATCCGTGTCTCAATGAAATTTCTGTAAACGCATTGTCATCCTGAATGTAGGACAGCTATTGAAACAACCTAAACTGGAAAAAGAAAATGAGCTGAAAAAAAATACAAAATGTGTCAACCAAGTTGCGTTCGCCGAGCGAAACCCATAAGAAAAGCTGTCTTTGGTAGTTTTTTTTTCTCGCCTTCTTCTCTTTTGCCTGTTGCCTGTTTGGTGCATAATCGCGAGCACCCAGCGCAAGAACAACACTGCCGCACTGTGCACTGAGCGCTGGGCAAAGATTTCAGCAAATTTATGCAATAGAAAAACAAGCCGAACAAGAGACAGTATGCCGAAGAAAAAAGCATGAACACACTCTTTCTCGTTTTTACCGAACCTTTTTTTTGTTCGTTACTGTCTGTGTATGTGTGCGCAAGAACGCAAATGAATATAAACGAAATGAAGCATAATCCGGCCCGGAGCGTGGAGCATTCCGTACCGTGTGTTGCGAATGGAACGAAGAAAATGGCAGGGAAAGTAGTTCGGTTGGAGGTTGGTACAGATTTATGCACAACTTAAGCCGGGGAAAAGTTTGCACAGCCCCGTCGCCGTTTTCGTCGCCCGCTTGTTACAGTTATCGACGAACGCGCTAACGGCTGGCGCCGTCGAGTTTTTCTGGCAAAATAAAACGCAATAAAAAAAAACGGCTCGCCACTCGCTACGTATCCTGCACGGTTGCATGCATGTACACTGTCTCAATATGGAGTGAGTTTGCTTAAACTGTTCATCCGTTGCCATGGGGACCGTGCCAGCACCGGAATGCAACCGTCGCAGGATACGTCGTCTCGCGTTTGTCACACTGATGCTGATCGGGAACAAAGCGCAATCGCGCGCACGCGAAAATCGGGTCGCATTTTGGATGGGAAGCTTATATTCCCTTGGTGAGCGGTGCCTGATTGTTTGGTTCGCGCTTAAAGTTAGTGTTCTCGCACACACAAACGCCATTGTTACCCCCTTTAATGACTTGCAACATTTCAGGTGAGCTTAGGAAGCGTGAGAAGGACGGGACATTATAAGACGCTTTGCTGAGTCAGACCGGATCCGGGGCGGTACCTTAATTAAGGGAGCCACACATAATTAGTGTTGGGAGGATTAGGGCGTAGTAGGTGGATTTAAAGTGTTGTAGAGTTTCATTAGTCTAACAAAAAACACAAGCTCTAAAAACGGGATTCACAACGTGTCAACAACCGTCGGTGCTAAAGGAGGTGGGGTTTTTCAACCGTGAGCGTTTATCCACAGTAAATTAGAGCGTCGTTGGATTTGGTAAACTTAAGGAAAATCAAATCTGATTTCGTTCGGTGCTACAAGTTGCTTTTGACATTTTTCTACCTGCAGGTGTAATAAAATCACTGCATTTTCACAATCGAACTGGTTCTGTGTACGTGCAGCACGGGCGAGCCTGTTGTTCTGCGCCACATCAAGATGCACACCAGCGCAAAAAGCTCATACAATATTCAACTGTCGTACCGCGCCAAACCGTCTTACAACCGATTGTTTGGCCGTGGTTCCTTGGGCTTGTTCGACCAGCTGGCAGTGGAATGTGGTGCTGCTTTTACTGCATTTTGCTCGATCTTTAATGGCAACGACGAGACCGGTTTCGAAAGGAATCGTACCGAATGGAATGAGATAAAAAACGGCGAGGTTTCTCTGCGGAATCTTCGCTAATCTTGCCACTGTCTGATGAACACGGAAGTCGAGAACGACAGACAGCAAACTTCATTTGCAAAAGAACCTGGATACACAGACAAATAAAAAAGCGCAAATCGTGGTACGAAATGAGTACCATAAAACTGAAGGACTGGCGCGTTAGCGTCTCTCCTTCACGTGAGTGAGTGTGTTGGTGCGTGGAAAAAACGGCTGGAAATGCATTGCTCTCTTTTTGCAGCCTGTCGCCAATTCCCTACGCTCGTACCGAAAAGGACACCCACCGGTAAAGTGCCGGTGTCGCATACCGGAAAAATGACCACAAACAGGAATTGGCATGACGGTGGTCGCACAGACCCAACCCAACCAAAAGGCGTGTTGAAGCTGATTTGCGAAATTAGGTCATTTTGCTTTCGTTCCGGGAGGTTCGTGTCTGCTTGTACATGTGAGAGTGAAATAATTTCTTCCGAGTAGTTTTGGAGTGGTGTCCACCGAACACTGGACGAGAGAATATCCACCTACGGGTTTATACCGAATTGTGTTTTCAATTGTGGATGCGAACTCATTTTTGGTAGATTCAGAAGAAATGCAGCACCGAGCGTCTGGTGCCAAAAAATGTTCTCAGGTTGTTGGTGATTTTGGTTGGCGTTTTTATTATCTGTTGGTTTTGGGAGCGTTCCTCCGTTTTCGGCAGTATGTTTTTTGTTTTGATTTTCTGCCTCCTACGTGCCATGTGGCTGTATTTATTGTGATCATCATGAATTTTGAAGGTCAGATTGTGTTTCCATAGAATAAGACGTGATGGTTGGACGATTGAACAATCAGAGATGGGTGATCGTTGAACAGTGCTTGACGTAAGGAATTCAAAAGTATTCTTAAAATGGTTTTACAACTGTGCAGGCTTATGAAAAAGTTTTTATAGGCATTGGTTATGTTAGTTTTGTTTACTTATGTCTCCATAATTTATATTTTTTATAGACCTCATATTTTACAATCACTATGGTCATCAAAAGACTGTGATGGATTTATGAAATTTCATTAATATTAATGGTTTGATATTCTAACAGGTGTGAAGATAACACTATGAAGCCATTCATGCTTATTTTTATCCGATCAAAATTGTTTACAGCTAACTACAATGTAGCTCAAAACTTCGCTCTCCTATCTTGATAACATATAAATAACGACAGCGAGATGCCAACCTCACTAGTTCCATTCTTGAAGCCATTCTTCTCGAGAACCTTTAATGTGGGGTGAGCTATTTGAAATGGTGGGACAATATTCAACGATTCAAGAGTGGTCTCTTCCTTGCCGGCACCACCCATGGTCTGACTTCACATAAAAGCCTTATCGGCGCGATAAGAAACGTCGCTTCGCTTGTGTGATGGGGAAGGTCGTGCATTCATCGCGATAGCACGCCCGAAAGAGACAATTCACGCGGCTTAGGATCAGATGTAAACAAAGCTTCCATCATTTATCACATCCTTACCGACATCGTAACCGGGAATGGAGGAGAAGCTGTTGAGATGTGGGATCGCTCAGCTCGCGTCCTTGTTGTTTGTTCCCATGTTTTTTTTTCTTCATTGTTACATTCGTTATAAACGTTATTGTTGCGTGTGCGAACGCGCGAGACAATGTTCGCGTCGTATCGGGATCATGCTAGTGTGCTGCCGGCGCCGCTTTTCCATCTCAATTCGCTGACCGGCCTTCACCGATTCACTGTACCAGCCCGTGGGCACACGCTCGCAAACATAGGATCATAAATTATCCTTCGCTAGGTGATCTCAACCGCTCATGCATACAAATCCGTTGAGCTGGTCGGATTTTTCCCTCCTCTCTTGATGATGCCATTTTCCTAGGGCAAACCGCGACGCTTTACTCCATTACGGTCAACGCCACCACCACCACCACCACCATCAACGATAGTAGCAGCCGCGCAAACCGTTCACCGCATTTTTTGTCTTCTCGCTCACTCTACACTTCGCGTAGCACAACTGCAAACATAAGTATTGCGACCCGAGGGTCGGTTCTAAAATAGGATCTTAAATTTCAACACAGTCGGCCACGGACCCGTGGTATGCAGCGAGATAAAAATTCATTCAACAAGAGATCTCCCCCTTTTTTGTGTTAACAATTGCCAACCGGGCCACCAGCCAGCGTAAGCGAGAACAAAGTCGCGGGCGAAAAAATATTTCCGCCACAAGTGAAGGGTAAAATTATGAACAAAACGCGAGCGATCCGTGTGGAAGAGTAATCCAACTGCCATCGCCCGCGGGGGCGACTGGGTTTGTAATAACAATTATAATCATCATGTATAAAGAGCGGCTTAAGCTCGGCGTTCTTTATGCACCGTTGCACCGCCAATCTATTAACCTCGTTTTTGCGATGGAAGGAACTGTTCCATTTTCTATTTTAAATCAAAGGACCGTGGGAATGTCTTTAACGAACGGGAATGAGTTCAAGAATACTTCAAGAAAGGAGATTTAATAAAGAGAAAAATAGTATTAAACCAAAGCCTCGATTCATTTTGACGTAAAATGAATCATTATATTCAAAAGAAGCACGCTTTCACGTCTTTTTTTAGCAGCAAATCATTAACTTGTGATTCTACAAACAAACAGTGTATCGTTTGTACTCTAAGTAGTGTTTATATTTTAAGCCCCTCTAGTAACCATATTCGATCAATCAAATTTCAACCCAAAAACCCTTCGCTTTTACTCAAAATCACACGATCAAATAATCTTAAGCCGTCTGACTCACGCCATCTTAATCGGGAGCGGCGAAAATCTACTGTCATTCCCAGTGAAGGTTCCGCCCAAAATGGCTAACCCATCGCGAGCCAACCTCGGGTCACTGCGAACACCTGCCGCGTACCGGCGGGAACGACCAAGAAAAACCTGTTAATGCCGGCGCTGAAAACACATCGGGTGCACAAATTTTGAATATTCCGTCCCAACCACCGACGGCAACGGGCGCTCATGGACACGAAACAGCCCCATCAAAAAGTAAAATGTCAAGTGCACAAACTTTCGCACCGGGACGGGGACGGGACGGCGCACGATAGACGATAACGACGGGACGTCCGACACCTGTGACACGAGGCTCGAGCCTTTAATTCCTTCCCATTTATCACCTGGTGTGTGCTTGTGAGTTTGTATGCGTATGCTCAAGCCAAGCCAAGTGCCTGGGGTGGGGAAAAATAAAGTGGAGTTTTTCGCTTTTCCGCTCCGTCGGCGTCAACCTGTTCGGGAGGGAGAGGGTGAGGGTCGTTTCGTCTTTCCATCGAAGCGATTAATGTGGGTAATATGAAGGTAAAAAAATTGAACGCAAGAACAGCACGGAAAAGTGTGCGTAAGAAAAATATTCAAACACCGCTGGAAGCCGTACTTTCGTTCGGTTTTTCTCTTTTTTCCCTTTTTCATTCGCCTCATGGCAATAGGCGCTCGCTATCGATTGATTGATCTTAGTCGCGCTGCTTCTGGCGGTCGATCAAACGCATTTCTCACTTGCGATAAGACGGGAACGATGATGATTTGATACATCGATTTTCCCACCACCGGGAAAGTGACTTCTTCAATGCTGATTTCAGCGCTCCCACTCTCCCTTCCCCTCTCGCCTCCCATCTCTTCCCTCGTCCGTGGTGAACTCACTCAAATCGAAGGCTACGCTCTATGGACGATATTTATTTACGAGCTTTATACGACCGATCTCCGGCTCCGGTTTTGGATGGGCTCACGTGTGATAGCAGGAGTGAGGGGGAGTCTCACGACTACGAAGAAGAAAAAGTAGTAAAACGTTTGCTCGGAAAACGAAACGATGCCAATCGCCCCGTCCCGGTGCGAAACGGAGCCCGTGCCTGGAATCAGTGTTCCGCCAGTCATTTTAACCGGTGGCAATAACTTTTCCGCAATCAATAATAACTACTTCCACTACACTATTGTGTGGCGTCGTGCGGAACCCAAGTGGTCTCACCGGCAGAAGAAGCCCTCCAGAATGACGATGCGCTCCTGCTCCCACTAGGTGTAGGATTATGGAGGATTCCACTGTTTGCCATTTCGCTCCGTTTTTTTTTTTGTTTGCTACCATCGCTTGTCACACAATCCTTTTGGGAATAGTTTTTCTCCTCTTCTCCGGCCGGTTCTCGGTTCGGTCGTGATGAAATTGTACGCTTTTGCTTTTCCCTCCTGTAGTTTGGTTCGCGAGCCTGCTTTATTGTGGGTCTATTTTGAAGCCATTCCTTATCGAGATCCTCGGGTATCGTTTCCTTTTTTTCACTTGATCCACACCAGATTTACTTCCACAATGTGTACCCAATTTTACGAGCATTTTGCCGAGAAAAATGGGCTCTTTCCCTCAGTCGCAGGAAGCGCGACGTACGCGTTTGGTGTGTTTGGAGGCATGTGATTCGATTCGAATCGATTTCCCGGTGCTGTGTGCTTGTGTTATTTTTCATTCGCTTCTTGTTTGGTTTGTTAGAAAGTTGCAAAGTGGGAGGAAAATACGGTCCACGATTCACCTGTGACGATATGCATGCCATCGTCGCGTGTTCCGTTTGCAACTGCGAGAAGAAGCACAACATCGGCATGAGCTTTCTGCGAACGTGGCTTTGCACGTGGCTTGAAGCGAGAGCGTTTGCGTGGTGAACACTTTCGAATTGTTTGAAATGAGGAAGAGTCTCACCGGGAGGGTTGCGATAAGTGAAATGGTGTCGAATAAGTACCTTGATCATGTGCGAGTAAACAATTTATCCAGCAAGTATGTGTGTGTGTGTGTGTGTGTGTGTGTGTGTGCATTTCGAATCCTTCGATTTGCTGCATCAAAACATGTTTCACGCTCGATTATGTTTGCGCTTTCTGATTGAGTATCACGATGATAAAAAAGGCGTTTCAAGTGTAGCAACAGCTAATTTTCGTCATGGTGAATGCAAAACATTCGTACGAATTATTAAAGCTATTGAGATACGTTCTATAAACCTTAACAACGATTTACATCGCTCGGAAAATTAATTAAAACGATAAAACAATGGCGTAACGTGCGTCGATTTTGCGAATTTTTATTGAAATTTTTAACAGAATTTCACTCCTCCCCAAAACTGCCACCTCAAGTACCACATCGCTCACACGCACTCACTGTTCGTGTACACGAATTCCTTTTTAAACGGCACGCCACCAACGGGTGCAATCTGACAATCTGACAAATTTGGAAGTTTTCCGCATGAAAGCAATTTGTTTATTGGTTTTTGGGGGTAGAATTTTATGCTGGTACGAGAGAAACAAAAAATCGTCCCAAAAAACAACAACATTCTCTGCGCTTAAGCACACTCGCGAAACACACATAAGGGTGAACGTTTGGAAACGAGAATGAGTGTAGGTTAAAATAAAAAAAAAACGCCCCACACCCATACACGAAGCCAGTTGAGAGCGTAAGGCATTCAAAAAGACCATAAAACCGCGTTACGTCACCCGCGTGTTCGCCCTTTTATCGATCCGTCGTCCTTTGCCGGGCTCGAAATCCATCATCTGGGCGCGTTGAATGCGGTTTCTTCGTCGTTGAAAACTTTCTACCGTTTTCGCATGTACGCCGGGGAAACTTCTTCGCCGATACATGCACACCAGGTGCGAGTTGAGAATTTGTTCGCGCGTTACGCGTGTGGTGGATGCTTTGTTGTCCCGCACTGGAAGCGCACGATTGGAAGTGGCTTTTGTTTGTCTTGTTTTTTTTATTCTTATTTTTCCACACTTCTTCACACGAACGCAGAGACGAATTGGCTTGACTGTTGACTAAATTTAATTTCACCATTGATCGAATGAGCTTCCACGCGTGGTAGCTTCCAGCCCGACAGCGAACGAAAGCATCACAACAACGCCATCTCTAATCCGGAAGTCATAAATTTGGCCTCCGCTCTCATCCATCAATTTCAGCACAATGGAAGAAGAATGGAGATCGCTTAAATGAATTTATCATAATTTCAATTTTCCTTCCTTCTCTTTTATTTAGCACCATCAGGGGAAATTGGCCCGCTGATGCTTGAGCTTTGCCGACAGCCGCGCCAGGGACGGCAACGGCAAACGGTAACCGGCCAAGAAAAGCAGCAGCATCTTCCCGCTGCAAAACGACCCGCTTTGCAAACAACGTAATGGTGAGTCTAAAGGGAATGCATACACGATAGCAGGAACCGAATGGCCGGGCGTCACTAGAAGCGGCTGCGGTGGAAAAGTTGTTCTGCAAGTTGCCCTCCCTGGTTTCACCGCTCCGGCGATAATCATATTGGTGTATAGGTTAAACAGACAACTGGCGATGATGTGAAAGTTTGCCCGTGCATGTAAAGCCGTCCGTGCGGAACCACCGAAATCGATGTTTCCCATACCGGTGGAGAGGGGTGGGTTAAAACATCCCCAAAAGGCCACCAAAGGGATGAAGCTGATGGAAAACTAATATTTCATACAAACCCCCATCGTTCCACCCACTGTCCAGTGGCATCTGGTTGTGCTGTTCGAGTCTTCGTATAGAGCGGCTAGATTGGAAAACATCAATTGATTTCGTTGCCTCGTGTCACACGTTGCCGCATCTGCATTCCCTCCTTTAGCGGTGGAAGGTTGTTTAAAAGTTGCTTCTGGAACACAATTGTTCTTCCAGTTCGGGGAACGTTCCTACGTGGACGCGCTGCCAGAATGGGCTAGAGAGAAGAAAAATTGATTCAACACAACTTTCCTTAACCTCAGCGTAAGATGTATCGGGAAGAACAACGCATACACACATCGGTCGACTTATGCTACTGCTACTCCTACCAGGTGCCAGGTTTAGCAGCAGCAGTAGAAGAAAGCAATCAGCAAAATTGGAATCGTTCAATATCACTTTTCTTTGGTAGCTAAAACGGAATCAATTTGTTTGATCCTGGACTTGACGTCATACGTGGCGGAAATTGAATGTCAACGGCAGGCACGGCGCGATACGAGGATACGATTAATTTGTTAATGTCAACACATCAACCGCGAATTCGATCGCCTTGGTGGGCTGGCGAGACTGAGGCAGATCGTTGACACGAGTATAATTTTAAAGTACGTGATGGTTCAGAGAATCGTTTCCAAAGGAAAGGACATATTTATTAATACTCCATAGAAAAGAGATAGCAAGCACACACCGAAAACTCGACAAAATCAGTTTATTGTGGATATGTGCTATTTATAAATATATGCGTGAGTGTTTCTCCCTCTTAAGGGATTTTTATAACAAATTAAAAACTATTTCCATGTGTTGAATACTCATAAATTATGAAATATAGTAAGATCATGGTAAACAATAATATTTGTTGATTATCAAGCTTTTCTGCTTTATATCACGAATACAGTTTTTTTTTCGTAGGTTTCATTAAACTTTAGGCAAATTTTCGCTTTACCTTCACGTGAACCACACGTGTGCGTCGTACGAGAATTTCACATTTCCATTTATTCCTTTTATCAACCAGACACCTTTTCAAAGGAAAGCATTTTGCTTAGGAGCATTTTTATGGGCCTGTTTTTATACGCCCACGATGGGAATCTCTGCACGCGCACATAAAGGCATTGAAATTTCTTTCACGCGGCTTTTCATTAACTTGGATCGCTCTGTATGCATGAAGAGATTTTTAAGCGAGCTCCTTATCATACCCCCGTGGGTTCTCCCTGTAGCTCTGCTTACATTTATTATTCGGACTGCGTTTCATCCCGCCCGGCATGGCTCAGAACTATTGCAATTTGCCTCTCCCTCTTCGTTCTCTTCTTGCATCAAAAGTTGCCACTTTCAGGGCTTGGAAGACAGGGAAATGGGCAGAATGAAATTTCTTAACGTGCCAGTATTTTTACCTGTGCACAGTGCAGCCTCGTACAATTATCGTGATGATGTATTATGTAAGTTGAAGCATAAATCGTACCGCACGGGTACCCAGTGTTTGTGGTGCAAGCCCGAGCACGGCAGGGAAATTTTTCCCACCCCACAACTTTCACCTACTGAAAGCACTCTCACAGGACAGAGATTTTTACTCGGCTTTGATGCACATAAATAAATCCATTCTCCATGCCCGTTCGCTTCCGGTGAGCAGCCCCTTGCAGGTGTACGCTGTACGCGTGTGTGCTTGGGTGAATTTGTTATTTTTATAAAAATTTATTTCATTTCCCAGGCAGATGGAAAGAAAATGAGAAGATTTAGTAAAGGTAGACAGCATTTTCATTCGTTGCCTGCCCCGCCCGTTTCGTCCGCTATCGGTCTGACGAAGTGCAAACTTGAGGCCATTTATGGAACACCCTCCTCCTCCCGTCCCATTCCGCATCCCGTCACCGGAAAGGTTCCATATCCCCCCCACCCTCACTCTCCCCCTCTCTCTTTTCTCCCTTGGTTACTCGCGCGTTATGGAACACTCATTTCCGGCACACGCTGAAGCGGCGTAATAAAAAAGAGTGTGTAATGAAATGAATATGAAGTGCTCATTTTTATGCCTTTTCTCAAGCGTTTTGTTGTAAATTACCACCACCTAGGCCCGTGGGCGCTCGGTTTCGGCGTAATCGTATGTAGGCATGCTCACACTTTTTCTCTTCCCCGGCAAACATACACACACCGATACACAACATGAAAAAAAGGACTGGCCGATGGCAAACTTGTCCCGGGCCGTCTTTTCGGAAGGGATGTGAAATAAGGTCGTAGTAGGACTAATTTTGAAAGGACACACTTTCCTTTGAACAATTTCAAACGACATTCGTTTGTACCGCACATTACGGTTTTGTGCTGTTTAGAATGTTTCGAAGTAAGGTAGATAATAAAGGCATATATTTTACTGCACGTCTTACACATTCAAACAATCACGATCTGATGGCAGATAACAACAAAGCCGGAACAAAGTTTGAGCTAATTGCGTGCAAAGTAAGTGAAAATGACATTTTTTCGTCCTTCGGCACGAATCAAAACAGATATTCAGAAGCCTTTTTAAGCTTTTAGAACGATGCTTGACATATTCAATAGTTCTTACTATTCCTCTATATGATTAGCCTAAATGCATCAGAAACTTCATTCATTAAAAAGCCAGATTGATTAGAGAATGGTACCAAACATTTCGCTCTTTAAATGTTCTCCTACCACTTCCCCATCAAACATTCACGATAGTTTGCTGGTTGAAGGTGAAGGTGTGGTTTAGGAGGTGAAGAACATTGCTATCATCACGTCCTGGAAAATGAACCTCCAGAAAGAACGTTGCGGTGTGCAAACGATGCTTGAACCGTCGTCTGATCACCTGCATCATCTACGGATTCACTCCCAGCTGATTTTACCTCCACGGTTTCGCTCGCTTCCGAACAAAAACGACAAACCGCGTTCGAAAGTCACACACGGCACGGAGCGCTTCTCCGAAATGTCAAAACCCAAAATTATGTCAAGGCGGAAAGTATTTCTATAAATTTCAATGGAATGTTATGATTGCTAGATTCCTCCCGGGCTTTCGCGGCGCTTGGTAAAGCTTGAATTCGCCCCGTCGTGGTCGCCATCGTCTGACTTCGTTACACTTCTTCTTTCACTCAGTGCTTCCGGTGCAGGAGCGCGCGAGCGTACGATATTATTGTGTCATGGAACTGCGGCTGCCTAGCGCCTGGCGGAAGCAGGAAGCGGGTCCGGAAATTCAAGCTATCGCATTTGCCGGTGCTACGCCGGTATCACGCTTATACGCCAGTTCCTGTCTGCGCTGGGTTCGGGTTTGGTACCTACTTCACATGACGATGTTCTGTTGGATTTGTGTGAATACTGTAATAATGTCTAGCATCGGCAACAGCAACCACGCGAAAGCACACTTCAAAGCTAGCAAACAGTGCTCGAACACGATGCGAGTGTGGTTTACGAGGTTTTTTCCCTTTATGAACTGTTTTCCACTGTCGGGAATCGATTCACGTCGAAAGTAAACATATGAGCCACGTTCCTGGTAATGGCTTTTCGCAAAGCAAAAAGTGCCGCACGAAATTGCCACAACATCCTAAATGTTGGCTTGGTTGGGCGTTCTTCTAAACATGGAAAAGCAGGGAAAAAAATAAATCGGTACAAGTTCTTACGGCAACTTATTTCACGTTCGGAAAAAAGGCCAATTAAAATCAACTTACAAATTTACTAATGATAAGCCTGATAACTGCTGCCAACTGCTGCCAAAACTATCGACGGGTTACAACGCTTAATCTCCCGGACTTACCGGCGAGTTGCTGTTTTAACGTATTGTGCGGGATGAAATAGCGCTAAAATATCGCATCGACTGCAGGATTACTGACGCTAAGCTCCGGGAAGGTTTGTTCACCGTACCATTACGACACGCGACGACGATGACGACGACGACGACGACGACGACGACGGCGAGCGGTTCGGCGAACGGTTGTGCTCACGTCAGCCAAAAATGCTCACTTAGTATTCATGACGCAGTGGTAGCACCGGTGGCCGGAGCGAACCACTCACCGGGAAAGGGGTTTTTCTCTTCCCACCTCCGGCGAGCGAATGTAGTGCTGAGTACAAATATTACCTCATTATAATATTTGCGCACTTATTTCTGCTCATTACCACTTTTTAAATGACCACTCTGACCGACTCTTTGCCTCCGGGGAAGTAAAAACGGAGCGGGACCGGTGCGCTCCAAAAAACCGGAAACGGACGTTGGCGCAGAGCCGAAAGAAAAACGGTGTGTGCGTGTGTTAGTATTACGTGTGTTTCTTTCCCATTTTGGGAAAACTCCTAAAACTATTCGCTCTCATCAAGACCGCGTGCGATCGATCGTACCAACCCACAGTGCTGGTGGATTGCGACGAGAAGTAAAATGTGCACAGGGCACAAATGCATTTGCACAGGGAATGCATTTGTAACGGGTAGCAGCAGCGAATTTCGTTCCGGCACGACAAGCACCATGTATGTCGTTTGTAAATTAATGTTCCGGACCGGGCGAATCCAGCCGAAACCCGAAACGTTTGGCGGGAATGAATAATAAATGCGATATTATTTTTGCGAAACAAATTTACAATTCACCGTTCGGTTTCGGCGCTGGCGACGGTTTCCATTTCGATCGTCCTTTGTCTGAACCGCTAATGAAGCGATCAAAATGTGAGCAAAGGCAGGGAAAAGCAATCGTTTTCATGCAATCGAATAAAAATAAACAACTATAGTTTATTCAACTCAGTGCTGAATATATTTCTAGTAAATCAATACAACGAAATTTCAACACAATCCTCCGATCTTGGTGGGTCTGAATTTGCGGATTTACACCTTCCACTCGCCAATCCAAAGCGAACAAAATCCACCCACCATGATTGGCATTATAAGCAAAAGGGCCCGGATCGAAGTTGGCATTGAGGGGTTTTTTTCGTCGCAGAGCTTTTACCTCCCTATCGTACTGGTGGAATTAAACCGGGTTGGCATATCATAAATCTCTGCCATCTGCGCCCGTCCTGCCTTCAGCACGTAAAGCAGCTTTCAATACGCGCGTCACATTCATCTCCATATATCGCCCATTTTGAAGTTTTGAGGGAACGGGTGAAGAGGCGGGCCTTGGTGGCTATCGAGAAGGATTCGGTGTGAAGCTTTCCTATTGGAAGAGCAGCACTGAAATGGGAAAAGCGGACAAGTAAAATATCTTTAGAACCCCGAGCCCACCACCAGCCGGGACTGGGCAAATGAATGGAAGAATCTTTTCGAAATCATTTCAACACTCGTCTCGTTGCACAAACGCTCACCACCGCTGACGGGTTGGGAAACGAAACCTCAAACGGAGTGGGCGAAGTGTGGTAGAAGCTTACCCCGAAATGCCAACCAGCATGTCCGGGAGCTGGTGCTGCTGATGCTGCTGCTCGTAGATAACCACGACGCTACACCAGTCTCCAGTGAGGAAGAAAAATCCTCACTGTTTTATTTCATTGTCTTGGAGCGTGTCGTGTGTCATCGTTAGTGTTGCTTTGTTTCGGATTGTGTTCATTTCGCCGGACGGGATGCCGCCGTTTTGCCAGCGTGCTGGTTTCCCTTTTGTGGGGTTTTGTCTTAACGCCACGGTCGGCGTCGTTGTCGTCTTCGTCGTCGTCGTCGTCGTCGTCGTCATCGTCGTAGCCGCTGTCGTAGAATTCTCGACGGGGTTCTACTTTGTTGGATAAGCGCCCGGTCTGGGACGCCGTGGGATTTAGTCATTCGCTGCCGAGGTCTGTGGCCCGGTATGATCGAAGCTGGGATTTTACTCCCACCACCGGACCGGGCCACCCGATGGTGGATTGAGTTATCAATTTGAAAACATTTTCACTTGTCCTGTGCTTTCCCTTTTTCTGCTTAATCGATCCCTTCTCGAATTGGCAGCCCGGAGATAATCAGTGAAATACGAAGAAGCGGAATGGATAGGAATAAATGTAATCATTTCCAATTCACTGGGCATCTGAGCTCCAATTGGAATGGCAGGCAGGGTTTTCCTTTTTTGTGTGTGTGTGTGTGTGTGTATCCGTATCTCCGGTGGCATAAAGCAGGCAAGATAAATTGTGTCTCATGAAGCAAACACAAACCGCAGGATAGGGGCTGTATCGTTTGATTTTGTTTCACTGATTGAAGCCATCCGGAGAAGGCTGTCAGTTCAAGAACTCTCCACTGGAGCGCCTCGTACTGGTTTTGTGTGTGTGTTTGTGTGAGTATTTATTTTTCTCCTCTTCCTTCCGTACGAAAGTTGCGCACAATTAACTAGAACCGATTGAAACTAGCCACGATTCATTGTGTGTGTAATCATGGTGCCTGGGTTAGATCTTTATGGGCTTAAGATTGCAGCATAATTCGAGCTCGCCACGTAATGATTAATATTCATCAGTCATCCACAGTTAGCCAAATACAGTCGCAACTCGTTCACACCGTTCACGCGCGCTTTTGGGATGAGGTTTTTCTCCCCCGCAAAAGGATGAAATTAGGCCCACCCAACCCTCCTTCCCCCACAGGATAATCGACAGTGCAAGCATACGAACCATGCACATACAATGAGCACCCACTTGATAAAGCACCTATGCGCGGTGTCCTACTGCGGATGCCACAAAAAGGGTGCGTGTTCTTAGAAATTTCCACCATCTAAACCATCACCGGACTCGTACTTTTTAACATCAAACTGATGATATTAATCTTCATTATTCCGTCGCACATCCCTCACGGGCTCGATTCCCCAATTCGGAAGGTTTCGATTAATTTATGCTAAAATATGCACACCAAATTACTTACTCGCCAGTGTTATACCATTGTGCGGATTCGCTGTTTTTTTTATTATTTGACGCACTTCCTTCACGGTGACACAGTTTGGGATCCGGCCTTGAAGGGGTTAGGTGGTGCGTTTTGGTGGTGGAGCGTGAGCAAACAAGGAGTGATTTATGAACGGTAGAGTAGCTGGCCTCCAGCGGATTGTGGGAAGCCCTTTTTTGTTCAAAGTACCACAATGTCCTCAAACACTAATGAAGATCACTTTTCGGGTGGTTTGGGTTTCCAACATTTGCAAAACAGTTGCACGGCTCATAGAGCCGTGGAAGGATGAAAAGTGAGTTGATCGGGATGGACTGATAGATGAAAACGTATTTATCTTCAATTTTTTACCAGCATAACACAGCAACGGCTTCATTTGAAGAGGATTTATTTCTCGGTTTATTGCTATCAAGAATGACCAAATCAGTAAAGGAAAAGTTTATCAGTGCATCTGGTATTATGAAAATGTTGTTTTATATTCTTTCCTACGTTCAAATGTCACCAAATGCTAGAAACATACACGTGAACCATTTTTTCTACACAGTTTTCGCAACGGCTGCTCTTTGAAAAATGGTATGTCATAAAAAAAAACATTCCCACACTCTACCCAAAGCACAACCTTTTTACTAAAGTAGGAATTGAAAAGCTAGTACGACTGAGTCAAAATGTTAATCAAATTTCGAAATCGATTTGCTTAATTTGATTCGATGTTTAAGCAACCAAAAAAGGAGAAAAACTTGTGTTTTTCTGCTTTTACGATATTCACGTTTTTTTCATCATAGTGTACCTTTCTTTTCGTGAATCCAAAACAAAACGAATCACCAATGCTCTTTCCGGCCATATGTGGCTCTTTGACCGGTTTGTAGGGTTTTTATGCGGGTGGTAAACATAATCTACCTATTGATTTGAAAGCCAAAAAGGACTTAAGTATGCATTCATGGAACTGGTTGTATTTTGTGATCCCTAACACTGTTTTAAGACTGGCTTAATAAAATGAATTGAAAATGTTCGTATTACATTTGTGAAACGTCTGCTGCATGTGTTGGATTTTTAAACCACCTACATTTTTTCATAGTTTCTATATTTTCTACCAAATTTATTGTATTGAAATGGATAAATCCCACATCAACAAAAACAACACCCACAGAAACTACCGGGCGTCTCCATCGAAGCACTTTTTTCGGCAAACGAAACTTTTTCACTCCACCTGTTTTTCCCACCCTTTTCTTGCACACTGTTTGTTTATCCCTGAACTTAGCTTAACGCACAACAAAAGTGACTAGTACCGTAGCGGGGCAAGTCGCAAAGTTGCCATCACCGTCCTGCAGAGGTTTAGCATCTGCTTCTGCGAGCTCCTGTTCCGGTATCGTTTATTTTCTTCCCATCAATACGCTCGAACGGCGGCTCAGCCATGTGATACTTTCGTTCGCCGAAATATACACACAACTAAAACACAGCGGTGGGAGCGGTTCATGAATTCTTTAATCCTCTTTTCGCAGTGTTTTGATCGGATGACTCTTTCGTCAATATTTATCCTTTTTCGGTGAAGCATTCGTTGGGATCGTGTTTTTAGAATTTCAATAGGGGAGATGATATTGGTGACTTGGGTTTAAAATAAATACATAAATGCATGGTGAATTCAAAAGGATTCCCTCTGGGAAACACTGTTCTTGTGTACTAGGCGAACAAAAAAATACCATTTAAAGATGATTTTTTCTTTCATTTCAATTACGAACATTCATATTTTTCTGATGGTTTGTAGGTGCAAAAACAACGCTAATTTTGTTTTATGGGTCAACCCACAACAAACTTTTTCGATTTCCAAACCGCTGAGCAAAGTAGAAATTTCATTTCTAACGAGCCATGTTTAGTTGTAACGGTTTAATTTGTGCTCACAATAAAGCGAAATAAACACCGTAAAATAACATTCCACGCTAACCGCGCGCTCACCCACTGTTGCATATAGTCGTACTGTTTTTTGCATGTTTTGCAGCATTCCACACAACTCCAACCTTGCAAAACACCTGCACGAAGCATCGACTCCTCGCCGCTGCCTTTGTTTCGGCTGCGCTGTTATTACGGCTCGTTTAGCCGCGTTGCAACTAGGACGCAAATGGAAATCTGCATCTCGACCGTAACAGGTCCCTTTTTAAATGTAATAAGTAGAATTTTTCCAAAAGCTCAACCTGCCTGCACAAAAACAATGCACGCCCTGCACGGATGGGAATGCGTTACTCTGCCCCAAGGACGCCCATCTTATCCGTTCGCTGAGATGATCCATTTTCACGCCGCAACAAAGTTTCAAAAGCGGGCGCCATAGTCTGCGTCAGGCCAAGCACCCCGAAACACCTGCAAAAGCGCAACACGATCCCGACAGAATCGACCCCGGCAGGTCGGCAGGTGTCGGAATGTGAAGGCAGCGAAAGAATGCGCATTCTTTGTTGAGTGGGGTAGGTGACGTTGGGTTACCGGAAAGGGGGAGGGGGGGGGGAACATAAAAATGTTCAGGTCATCCAGGATCTCCCGTATGAGCACACACAAACATGTGAGAAAACAAAACCGTGGCCCTGAACTGCACCTTGGCAACTGAACTGCATTGGCTGTTGTTGGTGTTGGTGGTGGTGCTGGAGCTTCTACCTGGCATACATGTGGCGAACATTTGCTCATGTGCCTTGCCTCGTGTAATGCTGAGCATTCTCGTTATTGTTCCGTTAGCTTTCTATGCGCCCCAAACTCTGGCACAACAAGGGAGCAGTTTTAATTTCTCTTCACCCATGCACCGTACCCAGCAGTATGGGAACGACCATAAGCTTAACATTCATGCAGCATTCATGCCCGTGCATCGCGTTATGATGGCGTGTTGAAAGTTGGCTCGAAATTTACTTAACTTTCCTTTATTCCCCCATTTTACACGTCCTGCGAGAGCCACCACGTTCGCTAGGAACAGGCTATTTCGTTAAGAATAAACTGCAAGTAACATCAAACCAGTTTCGGAAAGCGCAAATCGTTTACGAAGTTTTGATGTTTTACTGAGAACAAACTGCTGTGTTCCAGTTTTGTACAGCGAATAAACATTCGCACCACATTCACGAAAACTTCTATGGGAACATATTTTGTTGTTAATTAGCGTAATGATGCCCCGAGTGCAAACATTTAAGTTGCTGCCAGAATGATTTCCCCACCCCGCGGAGACAAGTTTACCCGCAGTATCTCGCATCCATTAGCTGCGGAAAGTTTCATTTAAATGCTGACCGCTACACACAAAACCACTTCATGATTCGCTGTTAATGATTTGCCGCTTTGAACGGAGGAAAACGCATGTTACTTCTTTTACAAAGACCGGCGACATGGGGGGTAGCTAGTGCCTACCTTCTCGGCTCACTCCACAATCTCGCCCTCTCCTCATGAGCAGGCATTGGCTGAATGTGCACCCGTTTAAAATCCCTCGCACTACCGTATTCCCGTGACAGTTGGCAACGGCTCGATTTGGCGTCGTGTATAATTTCCGAATCGCCCGTAATAAATGTACTTACTTGTAATTATGGCCCATTCTCGTGCATCCCTCTCCCCAGGTAGGATATGACATTAACCGGTCTTAAACGCTTTCTTGGTGAGAGTTTCGCATTCCGCACGCGGTAGGACCGCGGTTAACTGCTGCCAGTGCCGACTCCGGCCCACTTTCACCTTCCGTCAGCCACCCAACAGGGGTGCTATTGTGTCCGCCTACTTGGAGGATGTTTTGTAAAGCGATTATTACAAACTGTTACCGGCTTAATGGCTACACAACCCAAGCTGGCAGGGAGGTGGCTGGCAACGAACGACCGCCACTCGTCATTGTTCTACAGGCGTAGTTCATAAGCAATTTGAAGATACATTCATTAGAGGAGTGTGAGGTGCGGTAGGTGGGAGCAATTAAACGATCGCAAGGTTTTTCAAGTACCTTTAAAAAGCAGCTGTAAATTGGTGTACACTTAGTTTGATTAAAGGGCATAAAGAGGAGCTTAATGTATGACGCACAGTGAAATAATCGTACGAATATACGATGAGCAAAACAATATGTGAAATAAAAGTATAGTTTTTTTGCAGCAAAATCTTCAACAAGAACAGTAAAATTATTTAATACTGTACCTACCGCAGAGTTGGAAAACAACACCAAAGTTTCAAAATTCGAGGCAAAGTTGGAGGATAGTGTAGAAAATAAAACCGAACAAGCTCACATCTCTTTATTTATTGGGCGTTCAGCTTGATTAAAACGATATGTTTGAAAGGAGTTGAAAAAATGAACGAGGTGTCCAAAGGGTGAGCTTTGCGTAGTAGAGCACACGAGCCGAGAGCGATGGTGTGAAAGATGCACATCACTTGCCACACATATCGTGCTCTTAATCGCTTCAAACCGCAATTTATCCAATCACCATCACCGTCGCCCAGTTGCCTTTTGCTCGCCTAGTGCGCCGAGTACTGGATGTGACTTTTGTCGTCCGATTCGTCGTCATAGCCACCGGATTGCTCTTCGGAAATTTTGAACTGAATCAAAACGATCAGATAGGTCGTGATGGAGGACGCAATCTGTGGGCGGGAGGTGGAACGCGAGAGAGAAAAAAGCACGAAAAGCAACATTAATTACGGGTTCCGTCGGGTGCGCGTGTATGCGTGGCCCAGTTTTCTGCTCCCACTTACCCCCGTCAGCACGGACAGATCGATGGGAAACAGACCGTACGCGTTGAACTCGAGTGGATTTGTCACCATGAACGAAATCAGATCGTCCACCTTCCGCCCGCCAAGCAACCGGAAGCGCGCCCACCGGAAGAGCCAGATACGAAACGGTTTTAATATCCGCGATTTTTAATTATGATACCCACAGCGCACAACCACCACGCTCCCTCTTCCCCTCTCCCCCCCCCCTCCCACCCATGTCACGCTCACCTTGCTGCGAAAGTCATCGTCGGACGATTTGGACTTCATGAAGAACAGGAAATTGATCACCTTTTTCCACTTGAGCCGTACGTTTTCGCCGCTGGTGAAGAGCGACCAGAACTCGATGCCGTGCAGAAAGAGCAAGCTGCACGAAGCGAGTGCGTAGATCTCGGACCGTGGGGAGGTGAAACCGGACTTGATGTGGTTGAGCATGTAGTACAGCTGCACGGTGACGCAGGTGAACGCGGACAGCAGCGAGAAGATGGCCTGCTTGCCGAAACACTGGTTTATCTTGACCGAAAGGTCCTGCAGCAGTTCGACCACCTCGCGGATGTGCTGGATCGAGTCGAGCGGGCTGATGGCCCGGATCTTGATGGTGGCGAGCGTGGTGAGACGGTTCAGCTTGCCCTCGTGCATGCTCGGCAGATGCGTACTGCCCATCGTCATGTTGAGCGTTTTGTACTGGGCGTGTCCGTGGGGCTGCGGTTGTAGCGTGAGGTTTTCCACGCCGACCGGAAAATTACTACCCTCCCCGGAACACAACACAGCACAACAAATATTATCAGTGCGGTGAAAAAAGAGAAGGCAGGGTAGCGAATTGAAAGCGAGATAGACCGTGATGTGGTTCCGGTGTTTTTTGTTCGGTTCTTAGGACAGGTGCAATAGGATGCAGGATGTGCCCACACGGTGCGAAAAGGTCATCCGGTAGCGTTTGGCCGGAAACGGAATCAGTGCTCGAATGCAGTCCCGTGCGTATGTGCCTCCGTGATGGGATTTGTGTGCAAAGAAATAAAAAAAAACCTGGCGTATGGTTGATTACTTCATGCCTCGCAGCAACAGCATGGACCGATCGGACAGATACAGAATGCAACCGGCGAACTGGAAACTGAACAGAAGCAATCCGAACTGGTTTCCCCGGATGAGGGTGGCGAGTGAGGCAGCATGTTGTGCGTTTGTTTTTACAACAGGAAAAGAAAATCATTTGAATTTAAATGAACATTTGCTTGATGGTGGAATGAAAATTTGTTCATTCGTCTGTTACTAAAGATGAAGGATGGCTTTAAAAAATTAATGGTTGGATCAAATTTTAATAAAAAAGGCCTAAGAAATAAACCAGATTTGCATTCATTATTGTTCGCAGAATAAATCAAACTTGCATAGAACTGAAAAGACATCGCAAAATGACAGTCAATTTATTCTAAATTAAGCAGAGTGCTTCTCGATCGGAGTTGTATTTTTGACATTTCTCTGGCACGATGAAAACAACCTCCCAAAAATCTGCATACCCTCCGTGCCGGCCACATCCGTCAAGCTTTTGTGAGCCGCCTTTATCTCAAAACTAACTCCGGCTCTCAAACGTCAAATCCGCGATGCGTTTCATAAAGGGATTCTCATCCACCAATTCATCGCCTAATGGTGCAGAGTCACGGTGCGAACGGCCTCCGCGTTGGCCATGCCCAACCGGAAAAGGGCGACCATTTTTGGCCTCATCACGCTTGCCTGCGAAACGATTAAGGCGAATGCGCTGCCCGGAGATAACAAATCCCGGCCCGTGTGGAAAAAAAAACGCACTCACCGGCACATGTATAGGCTTTTATCACCATTCATCTGAAAGTCAAATCCTACGCGCTGGGGGTTTTTCCTAATGGGTCTTATTCAATGATCCTTTTGTATGGCTTTTCAACTCCCCGCACCGGGGCAATCGTTGGGCTTTGCCCGATCGGGGTAATTAACTTTCCGTGCACTTTGATGCAAAAATGGTTTTGCTTGTTTATTTGCTTTTTTTGATGTCAATGAAACTAGAATCCGTTAGTTTAGCCGTCGCTACAAATAGAGCATCCAAAATAAACTCTCCAAAATAGTACCATACGGGTGCATTGCGTGGGAACAAAATTGCGAGAAAGGCAATTTATGTTCACGCAGCGTACGAAAGCTTTCAAGCAGAGAGGTTTCTTTACAAAGGAGGATCTGGGCTAGTTCGCTCCGATTTTCGACAGGAAGCGTTGCGTGATCCCAGAATGCAAGCGTTGTGCTGAACAAAAAATTGCACTCCAAATGAACTTAATTGCAAATGGAATGAAAGAAAAACCAAAGCTCTCGACGCTTGATTTTATGGGTTTCTGTTTGTTCCCTGGTAATCGTAGCTTACCCTAACGTAACGAGCTCGCCCAGTTAGATAATAGTAATGTTCGTTACGGCTAACAACCGTCCCGACATTCGCGGGATTTGATTGCACCGTGAAATTGCATGAGAAGCACCCAACGGTGGGTAATAAATATTTGCGAAAATAAGGACGCCAAATCAACTCGTGCTCCGCACCATAAACAGGAGAACCATGGCGATGGAACACAGCTGTGTGATCACTGGCACGAGCTTCTAAATAGGCGGTTGCCTTGGTTCAGAAGACCACCTTCTGACGCTGTCTTTTCATGCTGTTATTTTTGGAAGCATCTTTTGCTTCCCCAAAAAAAAAAACAAACACAGGTTTACATAGCTACCGAGAATACTCTACCCGAGCCTTCCCGCCTTACCTTCGGCATGCAGAAAGCGATCCAATAAAGCAGCGTCCATATACGATTCCAATTAACTCCGATCAAATAAGTCAACGCACCGATAGTACTGCCGCAGGTCATAGTGACTGAGTGGGTGACGTGAAAAATAAGAGGATCAAACGTGAACATCATTAGCCTCGGGCGAATGAACGCAATGCACGTTACATCACGCTTCACGGGCCGTGTTCGGGTGCTCTCGTTTGGAGTATTTGTTCGATTCCAGTGCACGGTATGAGCGCAATCGCGCAACCTTCCAACGATTGTGCAAAACCACCGCAATGGAGCTACTTACCGATGCAAGCCAGGATGGACACGCGTCTCATTTTGACGTTCGGCATCGTGAAGGAAATGCCAAACTGTGAGCGCAGCTTATCGTCGCAGATGGCAAACGTGGTTAGCACGTCGTTGGCCATCGTGCGGTGCCGTATGGCAAACACGAGCGAGAAGATGTAGGCGAAAGAGTTTGGAATGAACTGGAACGAAACAATACAACGACAAGTAGGGGTGAATATTTCGGGTTACACAAATTGCAAAAAAATCGAGCTTAATTTGTGATAAATCCTAGAGTGTTCGGCTTAATGACGAAACGAAATGACGTATTTAGAAACAGTTTATCGATTTTGCTCGAGCTTAGGCAGGCAATCAAAATCATTCAAAGAAAAGCTTACACTTCCTCCACGTTCATCGAATCAATTTTTCATACTTTGTGCTCCGATTTTCACGTCCAAGTGACTGCTGCTCCAAGGTGCAGGCTCTAGCGAAATCAACGTTCTACATCCTGTTTGAACAAATTGATTTCCCCGCGAGCGAGCCATTCCCGTCAGCCTGTAGCATGTAGCATGTCCAAGCTCACCTGTATCCAATTAGCGGCGTTGGAAATGTCGGACGTGTTGCCGCTCTGCCAGAAGATGCTGACCAGACAGGACGAATAGAGCAGCAGCACGGTGTAGGTCGGCAGCAGCTGCTTCACGTAGCCGGCGCGCGTGTTGACCGGAATCGTCGCATCGAGCGAGAACGGACACAGACCGAACAGCTTCGAAAACAGGTAGAACGATTTGATCGGTTGCATCCCTTTCGCGCGGTCGCACCAGACCCAACACAGGCAGCGGTACCGTAAATCTCGACGCCCGAACTGACACTGGCTGACCGAGACCATGAAATTAATGTTTCATGCGACTAAAGCCCTACCGTGGCGGGGGCCAATTTCAGGGGACGATTCTTCGAGGTCGTTAAAGGCAGTCACGGTTGCCTCATCGAAGGTGCCATCATTACCGTCGCCGACGTCGTCGTTGTTGCTGATGTCCTCG
Source organism: Anopheles farauti (assembly GCA_000473445.2). Classification (NCBI taxonomy): domain Eukaryota; kingdom Metazoa; phylum Arthropoda; class Insecta; order Diptera; family Culicidae; genus Anopheles; species Anopheles farauti. The sequence continues at coordinate 1,300,616 of KI915048.1, forward strand.
ATCGCCTCGGTGAGTGTGGTATTTTCCGGTGCGCGTACAAACAAAAGAGGCACTTCCTCAAGGAGCTACTTCTCCCAACGGTTCCGGTCTTGCGATCGGGTTGCAGGCAGTGCACTGAAAACGAGCGATTTCGTTCCTTACCCCCGGGACGATTACCGACACACACATAGGTAAGGTCAGGGAAAGGCGCAAGGATACCGGAACCAAATGCAATTATCTTTCAATTTAGATAATGCGTTTTTCCCGATCTCCATTTCCACATCGTTGGATCGTTGTCGTCGACGCTCGGTCGACGTCGTCGGTCGTTCAGTTGCCCGGAGGCGCCGTCACATTGACAGCGGAGTGACGTACGGACGAAGCTGGGCGACATGTTCCATCATTTGTTCGATGCGCCGTTTCCCGGTCGGTGCTTGCCTGTGCAAGTTACCATTCTGGTGATAGGAAAGCGGAGATTCCAATCTTATTAGCCGCGGTGGTTTACTGCCACCAACCGGTTCGGATGCATATTTCACCGACTGTGCAGCCCGTACCGGATGCCGGAAGCGACAGATCCGTGAGTGAAAACACCGTGGGTCATATAGCCAGCAGCGAGGATGTAGTGCAGTTTATTTCGTAGAATTTACTATGCAAAATCGAGCGGACATCTCCAGTCGATCAGTGGCATCGTTAAGCGGCGCTTTGTTAGAGCACCGCTGGCTGCGTTTCCAGGGAAGATCATTATGAGCTGGAAGTTCTTCACGCAGTCGAAAGCATTTTCTCATTCACCTCCGTTTGCCATTCCAAGGAAATTGCCATTCCAGCCGGAAAACCGGGAAATGAATTCGAGAGACACTCCAATCACAGGAAAACGCCTAATTGAGTTTTGCTACTTTATTCGCGCCTGCCGCGCCTGCCAGCGCAAATAGATATTAACGATAATCAGCCAAAAGGAAACAATCGGCATAGCGACGGGATATTCGATTGTTCTAGACGAGGCCTCGAAGGTTTTTCCCACAACCCACCCGCGCTGCGAGCACGAGTGTGGTGCGGTGCAAAATCGGAAGGATTAATCAACGAACAAACGAGGAGGCGGCTGGACCACGGGCCACGATAGCTTTATTTATGGCCGTTCCGCTCGTTGCCGGAAAATGGCTAAATCTTGCGGGGAGGGGCGGGTAAAACAACGACGAAACTTTTTCCATTTGTCTGAACGGTTCGTATTTTTGGTGCGAGCGATGTGGGCTGGTTTTCACCTTCCTCAATCAGCTTCCGAACGGAATCCGAACAAATTTCTTCTGTTTTGGGATTTTTTGCGTCCCGCATGTCTCCATCGCTTTTCCTCTCAAGCCTCTCCAACGAGGGAAGCTTCTCATGGAACTGGTTTTGGGGAAAGTTTTTCCTTCCCGTGCTTCCGCTGCTTCTTACCCCATCATCCTAGATTCTTTCAACAATTTCTTCCCCTCCCCGTCCTGCTGACCTCGGGGAAAAAGCAAACGTTACTGGGCGTAATACTGCATTACACCATTTAGCTTTGTCTGTACCCGCCGCTAGCTGTAATTGCGTTCGGCGGCGAGGAAAGGAGCAACGGCAATGAAATTAGGAGCGAATCCTTTCAACTCAACCGAATTAGACGACAGGGTTCGGTCCGGTGCGGTGTTCTGCTACAATGACGCTCGGTTATTTTAATACCAATACCGTTCGCAGGATTTTCATTTAACGAAACGCAATGCTCCGCCCGGGGATGGGGAGCGAATTTGTCATCAAGGAAATTCCGGTTGAAGGGAGAATTTATTTCAACAAGCCACCGGTTCTTCTTTCTCCTCGCTCACTTCAGGAGGGAAGAAAAACGAGACGATTCATTGTTAGGCGTCCCTCGTGACAAATGCGACAAATAAATGTACGACGGTGGAGATTATTTGACCCCTACGATTACGGTTTTCTGGGGGGGGGGGGGG